>JAXFYN010000569.1:0-137716 GCA_036172215.1 Camellia granthamiana
CATTTCATTTCATAGCATTGTGTATGCTAGGATGTATGTCAGTGCATCCACTACAAGAATTTACACTTTTAGCAACAAAAAAATTGGTCGCTAAAAGTCTGTTTTTGGTCGGCAAAAGTTGTCCGCGACCAATTTTTTTGGTCGCTAGTTTGGTCGCCAATTGAGGGTCGCGGAAAGTAATTCGCGACCAAAATTTTCGTTGGTCGGCAAAAATTGGATTTGCCGACTAAATTTTTGGTCGCTAAATATTTAATTTCCGCGACTAATTCATTTTGTCGCTAAAACACTTTGGTCGCGAAAAGTCACCTTTTGCCGACCAAATTTCTTAGTCGCCAATTGATACATTTCGCGACCAAAAAGTTTGGTCGCCAATCTTGACATTTCGCGACCAAAACTTTTGGTCGCCAATTGTGACATTCTGCGACCAAATTAGTTTGGTCGCCAATTGTTACTTTTCGCGACCAAAACTGTTGGTCGGCAAAAGTGAGTTTCCACGACCAACAAAATTTTTGGTCGGCAATACATGTATTTTTTGCGACCAAAACTCTTGGTCGGCAATTGTCATTTTTTGCGAAAAAAAATAATTTATTTGTCGCGACTAATAAATTGGTCGCCAAAGTAGGAAAACAAGACACCTGTAATTCCTAATAATTCATTCAATCCATAATAAACCTATAATTTTAAAGCATCATTCAAATTAACTGAATCATTAACATTCGACACAATACATAATTCATTAACATTCGACACAATACAACTATTCTAAGTTTTCATTCACGAGTCACATCCATCTAACATAACAATTTGAAACATAACTATTTGTTATCCATGCGCAGCTATCAACAAATAAAACTACTAATATTTGTTATCCATACACATCCATCCAAAAATATTCCTCCCAAAAATGCTTATACTGCCAAATAGTCTTGTACAATTTAGCTTCGTGAACTTGTTAAGAAATATGTTGAGGAGGGTGCTCGTCTGGTTCGTGAACAGACATGATTGATTCTGGCCTTGAACCCTTTGTTGAAGTTACTCTCTACCCAAACCAATTAAATGGCCCCATCGATATTGTTTTAGCCATTTCAAATGTTTCTGGGAAGAAAGAAAAATTATGTCACTATGAAACAACACTACCGAACAAATTTAGATAATAAAACCTCAACAAACTTCACTACAACATACCTTGAAAAGCCCCAGAGTGCTTCAGTCGTTCAAGAACAATAGTTCAGCTGCATACTGCATCAGGACCACAAAATTTTTGTCTACATACTGCATCAGGACCACAGACTCTGAAAATTTCACCAATGCATACTTCAGCTGCTTTACGAACATCTGCTGATTTATCCTATATATAAATGCAAAACCAAGCAATTAAATAAATTTACTTATCTTAGTATCCACATTGACAAAAAGGCCATCTCGGCTGCAACTTCTCGATATAGTTTCTTTTGTCTCATCAGGCTCATTGCAGACAAGTTTCAAGGCCTGAACAACTTCCCCCATGAAAGGACAGTGAGACACTTCTGGTTGCACACACATTGACACGATTGCTGCTACCTTGGCTGTGCTATCAAATGGGATATTTGACTTCAGATAAGGGTCAATACTTGTTTCTAAGCCTTCCCTGGTTGTGAGGAGTGCACGAGCCCAAGTAACCAGATTTTCTTGACCTGGTGGCTGTGACAAATCCACAGGTTTTCTTTCTGTTAGGAGCTCAAGGAGGACTACACCGTAGCTGTAAACATCACTTTTCACGAGAAGATGACCGGTCATTGCATATTCTGGAGCTAAGTAACTGCAAAGAAAATAAATAAATAATGGAAATAAGGTATTTTAAAAGCTACGTAAATGCAAAGAAGAAAGTTCACAGGAAATAAAGTTTAAGAGGTAAAAGCACAAATCACCAAAGGATACACAAAAAGAAACTACAACATGAAGATACAGTTTTTAGTTACAAAACTGAAGGAATATAATAAAATCAACGAGGAACTCTGTAATTTGGGATGGCAATATGAATCCACTTCTGCTATTCCATTGTATATAACAAATGGGGCCTTCGTTTTTCTGTCGGATTATATTCCACATCCCTCCTTGCTAACTTGCCATTTCTTATTCATAAAAAACAAACTTTCCATTTTTTCTGTATAAAGAATATCACTCAATTCCGTTTCCAATTCTCTACCCAAATCCATGATCCAAGCACAGCCTACGGAAACTATTATTGTCACTAGTTTAGTCAATCATAGGAAAAATCCTTTCACTGACTTGCTATGCATTTTGCTTGAATTGCAAAATTAAATCCTGTGCTGCTGCTAGTTCTGCCACGATCACCACCATCAGTATCATCAATTGTCATTACTACTACTATTATTATTTGAACAAGTTGTAGTGGTGGTAGTAATTATGAAAACATTAAAATAAGAGTTCATACCCAAAAGTTCCCATAACATGCATTGAGATGTGTTTGTTTCCCTCATCCAGTGCTGTTCTAGCCAATCCGAAATCTGAAACTTTAGGTGTAAAATCGTGTTCTAACAAAATGTTGCTAGATTTGAAGTCCCTGCGTATAACACGAGGACTTGAGTCTTCGTGAAGATAGGCTAAATCCCGAGCTGCACCAAGGGCAATCTTCATTCGAGCACCCCAATCAAGAGGGGCAGCTTCCTTGTCAACTCCTGAAGCGAACACACAGATTAAAAAAAAATTGGCACTAATCAAATAATTAAATAATTTATTATACAAATATTAAAAATTTCACCTACCATGTAAATGTGATTCCACACTTCCATTAGGAACAAGTTTATAGACTAGGCAACGAGTATGGTCCTCTGCGCAGATGCCAATTAATTTGACTAAGTTTCTGTGGTGCAAACGACTAAGCATCTCAACTTCTGCCAAGAACTCACAGCTACCTTGATGATCATCTCTATTGAGAACCTTAACTGCCACCTCCCTTTTATCATCAAGAATGCCACTATAGACAAGTCCAAAACCACCTTCCCCGAGTATTCTTGAAGCATCATAATTATCTGTGGCTCTCTCTATATCATTTAGGCTGAACATTTTAGCAGTTCCCGTGTATGCCAACAAGCTACAACTAAAGGGCATTGATGCTGAGCTGGGCATGCTTCCAAATGTCAATGACCTGGCAGCCCCTGCTGAATTTATGTTTCATTATTGTCTAGATGTGAAATTAGCATGAACGAAGTCATGGACATTGGGATTCTAAATCAAACTAACCAGGATTTTGGAGTAAATGAACTTACTACAAAAAAAACTTACAATCAGGTACAAGATGAAATGAGAAACATATTCAAAGAAATTATAGGTGAAATAGATATGTATTCATAGGATGTTAATAGTGACACCAATTGAAGATAAAATAAAGAAAAGTCAACTGAGATGCTTTGGCCATGTGCAATGTGCGACAAATAAGCCAGTAATGAGTGATTCCATTTAGGTTAAAGGTGATAAAAAGACGAGATAAAAATAAAGAAATATATTGGTTAATGCAGCTAGAGATGATACAATTGCCTTGCATTTAACTGAGGCAATGGCTTTTGAGCAAGGGAGTGTTTATGGAATTACTATGGAGTATGGATAACATGTGACTCTCATAAAGAAAAAAGTAGATAAATTATATCACACGGGGTTGGCTTTGTGGTTCACTTGGCCTTTGGTGCCTTATGAAGCATCAAATCTAAGGTTCGACTCCCATTGAATGCTATCAATCCCTTAGGGGTCACGCCTGTGGGCATAGCCTGAGATTTTTCTGACCCACGTGAAAAGGGCTTTTTGTATATATATATATAGGAAGAGAATATAACAATTATTCAGTATTTGCATCTTTGTGCAGTTCACATATTCTTTTATGGTACACACATAAAATCGAGCTGAATAAGCTAAATGAAAAGGTTTCCACAATTTTTTACTTCCTGAAAGATTTGGTAAATTTTATGGTTTTGATAGGATGGTATTACTTGATGGTTTTCCATGGGAGGATATCAAAACATGTGGATTTTGTTCAGGTTGATAAAAGCAGCCAAATTTCAACATCAAAAGGCAAATAGCTCCCATGGATACAACAAAAGCTGTGACAAACGATAGAGCAATTACAATAATCATACTTCCATGAGGCCCATGCTTCTTATTCCTTGGCACATCCAAACACTTTGGTCTTATTGTCCTTCCGTCATTGTCATGACCATCTATAGTAGTGGTTGAAGGCACTGAAGGTGGAGATGGCGGAAGACCTATAGATGTTTAAGAGTTTCATCAGTGCATGTCTAGAAACAAGAAATGGAACAAGACAAAGAGTAAAAAATGTTGTGAAAGCAGCTTCAAGGAAGAATTGCTTCTTAAGGCCAATGAATTCTAATGTTATATTTGGAAGATGAAAAAGTTAACACTAATGATCCCTAAATTTTTTTTTCCTTCTGTCATTTTGGTCCATAACGTTTCAATTGTAACAATTTTGCATATTAATTTTGTACTTTGTATCAAATTGGTCAAATTGATTATGGTTGTTAGTATGTTTGACAAAAATGGTCACATCAACAAATTAGAACCATAAATCTTAACCGTACTATGCACTTCATCTCAAAAAATCAGCCTGTGGTATATTTTGAATCAGCTTTCACATGAAAACTATCAGTCTGCTCTGAAAGATTGAATCTGAATAAATCACCATATTTTGAATTTCAAGAATGTGAAAAGGAAACTTTTAGGCTACATCAGGTGGTGTAAGGTCAGAATTTGCTTAATCCCAATAATAAGCAGAAAATAGACAAAGAATCACCTTTCCCGATAGCACATCAACGGAAATCACATGCGGAATGGTATCCTGAGCAAATATAACTGGGGCATATTCCTCCTTTATTGGGGACGGTTCAAGGGCTTCTGGGTTATACTCGTCCTCATGCACCGGGTTTTGTTCGAGAGTATCCATACTCATAATTGTCCAGCCTTGATTCTACTCAAATTGTTCCCTTTCAGACTGCAGCACCCTCACGGCATATGCCACACCACTTGTTAGGGTCATTTCAAAAGCAGTGCTTTCTGTGTACCTAGCAAAAGTCCTCTATAGGTTCAGAAGGTTAGATTGCTTTGTTGACTGGACATCACAGATCAGAGGAAAAAAGAAGTTGAATCTTGTTCCAAATCAAGCTAAATCACCATTATTAACATGTTGAACTTCATTCAGTATAAATACACCCAATTACATTGCAAACAAATATATTACAGAATTGGAAAAAATAGATGGCTGCGCGGTGTAATATCCAAATTACTCAGAATTAAAGAATTCAGAAGCAGAATAGCTCAAATCTAATTATAAGATAACAGAACCCAAATGTGAGTAAAGGCAATTAAGCACAGCAGGGGAAAATATTCAATTTCAATACAATTTAGCACCCTAAACTGTTGGAGTAGTGTGGATCAGATAAGAACTGAACCCTACTCAACAACGGATCCGACTGTTGGAGTAAATATATTTTTGGAATTTCAACGCTAGCGCCATATTTATGTTAAACAACATACATGGGATCTCAACAGATTCAAAAGAACTTTTCTCATTTTCCTTTGCTTTTCCTTATTTCCACCATTTTTTCTAGGGGAGATTACAATTCAGTGGGAAGTGTGGCAAATACTTGCTAAAATGGTGAGAATCTTCTTGGGATGTAATCATGTAACATTTGCTGTGTTTTTTACACAAAAAGAGTTGCACTACCATATATTGCAAATTATTTTTATCACATGCACTACCATATATTGCAATAATAAAAAAAATATATTCTAGTCCAAAAAACAAATTTATTCTATCTCCAACTATGCTCATTACTCACAATCAAAGGATTTCAAGTTGAAAAGGACAATTAAAATTAAAAACAACCTACCTCGCAATAAAAACATGTTGCTTTATTGTAGCAAGGAACTCTCTAACTCCTCCATTGTAGAAGTAAAGGGGAGGAACGGCCAATCCTGCAAATATTTTCAGCTGTAACAGATGCCATTGAAGGTAAATAAAGTGCTAGTGAAAAAAAATCATATAGCATAGACTAAGGATTCATCTGATGATCTATGTGCCATAGATGCTTCAACCACATACAGGCAATTAGCATTAGGAGAAACCATCTGACATATTTTTACTAACACATGAGTTGCCACACATATTTTTACTAAGCACACCACTCTTATCATAACTGCAACAAAAGTGTACCCAAACGACCTAATCTGCTGATGAATTTCGAGGAGTAGGTAAAGAAACCCAATTTCCAATCCAACCAATAAAATTCAGTCAAACCCCAAATCAACACTAGTGTTTTTAATTAAAAGACCTGCAAGGAGATCCAATTGTTAGTGATTTAGAATCAGACAAGTTAAGGAAGGGTACATTGGCATTGTTTTCAGTTTTTGTAATGAAAATGATAAGTGAACTTTTCATAGTTTTAAGAACATCAAAAATGAAAACAACAGTTTTGAAAATGATACCAAAGAATGTCAATCCAAAATAAAAGATTGGTTAGACATTAAAAAAATTGTAAATTTGAAAAAATAAAATATTCTCACCAAGAAGAAGTTCTACTCCATTGGGCTCTGTTTCACCAAACATCCAAGCAAATGACAGTGCCATCGTTGCAATAAGAGCTGCAAAAACTGATTCCAGTTTCCTCACACCATAGTTATCAAGAAAAAGAAAAATGAAACTGTAAAGATAACCCTTTACATGTTGAAACTTTAAATTGAAACCAGGTTTATTAGATACATTTTTTTAGGTACATATATGCTTTGGATTAGTACTTACAGTAGTGTTGTTAACAGTTTGGCGTGTGGATGGGGTCCCACAAAATCCATCTCCAGGGTTAGTGGTGGGGAAGTCATTGAGGTTGAGGAGAGTGGAGGAGGTCTTGTTGGTGGTGGTGGAGGTGGTAGTGGTGGTGGTAGTAGAGACATTGGGGTTTCCAATGGCAGATACAGTGGCAGTAACAGCTCGCCTCTCGGCCAAGGGCTTAACTGGGGAAGATGGATGGTGGTGGTGGTGGTGGTGGTGGCGGCGGCGGTGGAAGGGCAGTTGAGCAGGAGCAGAGGCGGTGGAGGAAGAGACTGAAGGTGGGGTTGGGACCACTAAAAGATCTTCAACCTGGACCACAACCTGAGAAGAAGACAACATGCTGGTATTGGCGTTGCTGTTTTTGTTGTTGTTGCTGACCATGTTTGGCCAAAGGAAAGGCCCCTGGGGTTTGCAGATCCTAAACCCACTCTTCAGCCTCTGTATCTTTGCTGCTTTTGCTCTGCTGCTGTCCTTTCTGCTGCTGTGTTTGTCTTGCTCTGATTATCAGCTCCTTCTGTTCCCACTTCCTGTTGTTTGCCATTTTCTCCCACTTTATTTTTCTCTTTTTCAGTACAACACTCTGTCGCCACCATTAATGCTGATGAGTCCAACTTTGTTTCTTCTTCTTCCACCTTGGACTTTAGCTTTTTTATCTCTTCCTGAGACCATAGCACATAAATGCCATGCTATATGCATATTAACATCTTCATCATGATCCATGTCATGATGATTTTGATTCTATATATGTATGTGTATGTCAAAAATAATACAATGTGCAACTCTCCTATACCATACATCAACAGGCATAGCATAAATTATAAGTTTTTTTTAACCATATCTTAATTTGTACAGGAATCTGCCCCATTTATGAAACATACCAACCTGCAAATAATGGACTAAACTAATTATCATCATCACTCATCACTGAAGATTTAGAGGCTAAAAGATTGAGTTCCCAATTGGTGAAAGAGTCAGTTGTATTGCACACAAAAGAAAAACACATATTGCAGTTTATCTGGAAGTTCAATCATCACCAATATCATAGCTTATGTGTTTAACACTAGCACTCAAAAAGCAGTTTCTTTATATTTCATTAGAAAGTTAAGACTACTCTTACAGTTTTACTATAAGCAAAGAGTCCTTCCTTAAGCTATCAAAAAAGATCTAAAAAATTGTTCAGAATTTAAATATGTGGCGAAGATTTAAATCTCATGTCATATGACCCACACCTCAAAATGAATTTGATCTACATATTTTAAATTCAAAAAATTTAATGTATCAGCAACCTTACTGCAACTATTTAAGAAAGCGCACAACATGAAATAAATCATTCAGAACTTGCACTATCATATGAAGCATTTGAAACATAATCTAGTGGAATTGAAAAGACAATAATGTCAATTCTTAGATACCTCAATTCTGCTCACGTATTCTGAGATAACCATCAGCTGTTCCTTATACTTTTCCTATTAAAGCAAGAAACAACAGAAATTAATGAATGATTCATTCATATATATAAACTGCTTCAAAGATAAATGCATCTGAAATTGCTCTTGATTCATTGATTTCCTACCAATGTGATAAATGAACTATCAAGGTCAGATTTGAAAGGAACCAACAAAGAAGTATCAAGATCCAACTTTTGATTGGTCGCAGACGGATTTGAGACAACAATTGCTTGACTTTCGTCATTCTGTTTCTTTGATAGCAACTCCAACATCTCTATGTTCACGCAATAATAAGGTCAAAACTAGCAACAAAACCATTAATTTCTCGTTAGCATAAATAAAACTTGTGGTAACTCATTTACCTTCTTAGTTTTGCCAATTCTTCGTCCATCTGTTTCTTAGATACCATCTCCTCCATATCTCTGTTTATTCAACCATTGAGCAACAATGTAACGAGAGCCAAATAGCAACATTTTTCTTTCTCTAAGAGAAAGAAGAAAAATTTAAGTTCTGGGTTTCTTATAATACCTTTCTAATTTGGTGGTCTGCTTCTTCAATTGTTTCAGCTCCATAGCACAGATAGGGTCTTGAGTGGGGCACTCCCCTTGCTTCCAACCCGGTGGGGGTGTCCAATAAGGATCCTGAACCCCAGCCTCCCTCCCTACATTCAACAAGGTCAGCACTTTCCAACCAATACTCCATTGCTCCTTCTGCATTGTGCCGTCGCCTGAACCGGTCTGACCCACCAGGTGCCACCTTCCCAGCCATGTGCTTCAGGAGGTGGTCCAGCAGACCGGTGTCCCCAATTCGCTTGCGAGCCTCTGCCCTTAGTTCTGGCCGGAGAATTGGGCTCCCAAACAGAGCACCCTTAGACTTCATCACCTCTAAAAGATTTCTCTCCGCTAGCTTGTACCTTTTCACATATACAATTCAGGCATTAGTAGACAAATATATGTGTAATGAGAAAAGATAAATATTGTACAAATCAAATGAAAATAAGGGTTTTGTCGCTTTCACTCTTCACCTCTCTGCAGACCACCTGTCTTGAGGGTTTTCCAGAACTGCTATTTGCTTACAACTGTTCTTAGTCTTAGGCTTATTGATCTGCCTTCGCTTCTCATGTTTAACTTTCTTCGGATTTCGAACAAGTCTTGAGCTACTGAAATTGCTATTGAAAGAACGAGCACAGCGAGCACAGCGAGAGTGATTTGGTGAGAGAAAGAACGAGCACAGCCAGAAGAATGCCGAGGAGATCAGCAACAGCGTCTTTGGCGGAGGCTCCGGCCGACTTGAAGAAGCCAAGCTCGTCGGCGACCTCTTTGGCGGCGCCGGCGGAGAGGGAGACGATGGATCCGAACCAGATGGTCCGGCGGCGGAGGAAGGAATAGCGAGTTAGGGAAGCGAGGAGAGAGAAAATAATGGTGATGGAGAAGCAGAAGAGAATGTGTTGTAGCTTATTCGGGGACCAACCACTCGTCCCCATTCTCCATTAGAGACACAGAGAGAGAGAGAGTTGGAAGGGGGCAGCGGTTTAGGGTAAATGGCAACACTTAGAAATGGCGACCAAAATTTGTATAATGGCGACCAAATTTTTAGGGAAGAGTGGGTACAAAACGACGTCGTTTTGTAAATGGCGACCAAATTTTTTTTTGTCGCAAAAAATTTTCATTTCCCCCCTCCATGTTTCAAATTTCCCTCCCAAACTTTTCGCGACCAAATGACCAAATCAGTCGCAGAAAAGGTACATTCGCCGACAAATTTTTTTAGTCGCCAAATCTCAATCAACGGCGACTAAAATATTAGTCGCTAAAAATACAAATTTGGCGACTAATTTTTTTTGGTTGCTGAAAATAAGTTTTTGGCGACCAAATTTTTGGTCGCCAAAAAATATGTGACCTTCCTCGACCAAATTTGTAGTTGGTCGGTAAAAGCATACCACTTTCTGCGACCAACTCTTTTTTTGGTCGCCAAAATATAACCTTCTGCGACCAATAATATTTGGTCGCCAAAAATAATGATCATTCGCGACTAATTAAAATTTGGTCGCCAAATATCATTTTTTTGCGACCAAAATTTTTTTGGTCGGCAAAAGTGGTCGCCAAATGTGTCCATTCTTGTAGTGAGGGGAGTAGGGTTTGGATATTTTCTCAATTATTTTCCAAGATGTATACAGGGTTTTTGGGTTTAGCCTAAATAAACTGTTGAGTTGGGACACAACGGATTTCACAAAAGTGAATCTTTATTAAATACAAACATATACTCAAATATATAAAGGAAACTTTCAAGGATACCTCACTTTGAATCATTCACACTTGAGTCCTTGACTCCACTTTATACCTTCCAAAAGGGTTACTTCCCTTTATATATAGCCATCAATCTCCTCAATGGATGGTTATTATCATTTTGATCCACATGTTATTATTAAGCCTCTAAAATATTCAAGTATACACTCATACTTTTCACTATGTTTTAGAATTTTCTAAATTATTCTAGTATGCAGTAGAGTTTTCTATACTTCTCATCACAACATATAAGAGTTTTAGAGATCAAATTTTTGAGTCCCTAAAAGTGAAAATTTTGTTGCAAAAGATATTTAGGGACCAATTTCTTTCGTTTTGAGGATAATTGCTAAAAAGTTGTCCCGAAAAATAAAAAAATAAGACTTTTAGCGACAAAATTTTGAAAATGTCACTAATAAATACATTTTTAGGGACAAAATAATTTAGTCTCAAAAATATTAATTTTTTGAGATAAAAAATTTGGTCCCCAAAGAGATAATAATTCATCACTAATTTTCAATTTTCGTTGCTAAAACTATAATAACGACACTTTTCAGAACAAAAATATGTGATTCCTAAAAATAATTTTGCCCCCAAATTTTGGTGTCTGAAATCTTGATTTTTTGTAGTGTCTGTTAAATACTCTAAAATCTTTTGAAACCTTCTAGATTTCTCTAAATTTCTCCAAACTCTAATGTTGAGGAACCTTATAGAATGTTCTAGAATTTTTCAAATTTCTCAAAATCTTTCCAGAGCCTTCTAGATCTTTTTGAAATCTTCTAGATTATTTAACATGTGTGGTTGATGGCCTTGATAATTCTAAAAGAGTTAATGATAACTCTTAACAAGAACTTCATTTCTTTTGGGTAAATTGATGAATTTGGTGAGACGGGTTATTGTTCTTACAATTTTGAAATATTGCCTTTCGGAGATAAATGATGTTGGGTTGGTCTTAACTAGATGAATGTTATTTGTTTATCAAATTGAATAGGCCCTTTTTACAATCTTTAATTGACTTCATTTATGAATAATGAAGTTTTTGTTTGGAGCATAGTAGACACTACATTTTGGATTGAAAGTAGAAAGTTATGAGGATGACTAACCATTAATTTTGTAATTTTTTTGAGTATAATGATGTTCTCTAATTTAATTCCATAAAATCCTCAAGGAAAAATTCTCACGCAAAGAGTGAAACTTTTTTTAATTCCATATATTTCTCATATAATTGAATATTTACTTGCAACCCAGCTCGTTGGTCTCGTTTGGCAACAACATGTTTTAACCAAAAAATCATTATAAGTTGTCACATTACTCTCTTTATTTTTTTACATATCTTTTCGTAAAAAGTCAAAAAGTTACTAAAATAATTTATTTCCAAACAACGCCGAAATGTCCCACCTATTGTATTGCAATTCCGAAGATATTTTACCATGTAGTGTATAATATTAAGAGGATGCATGAAATAATACGTCTCTTCTATGTTCCTGTGAAGGAAAAATTATTAATTAGATAATTTTGAAGTACCAAGTGACATTATCTATATGGCAATCCTATCAAATAAGAAATGGTCATGTACATTAAATAAGTAAAAAATGAAATAATACACATATATTGTCTATAGTACTTTTCTATTTGTTTAATTTTATAAAAATGAGGACAAAGTAACTCCTTGCATTAAATTGCAATAAAGATCATTAAACAAATTTAGTGCTAATAAATGTTTTTAAAACTCCCAACCAAATATATAAACACCAGTTTTCTCACCATCTAATTACATCCCAATTTATTCACCTAAAAAAAAAAAGAACTACATCCCAACAATCCCCTAGTGACCAACACGAGAAATCACCATCCTCATCAACCATGGCAAAACTCACTATAGTTGTTGTGATGCTCATTATGTACATTGCCATTAGACCCTCAATGGAAGAAAATATTGCACCACAACCGGCCAACGATGGCGAAGAAGCATTAGCACCTTCACCCATTGATGATTTCTTGGAAGATTTTGCACTGGCACTAGCACCATCACCCATTGATGCGTACTTGGAAAAATGTGTTGAGAATTTTACAGATACTTGTGGTTCGCAGGTGTTTGAGGGTGTTTTTGGAAATATGACAGTTACCGCTCCATGCTGCAAGAACCTTTTGCAGGTGGGAAAGCCATGCCATGATGGGCTGATTAAGAGAATTCTTGACCTACCTTGGATTAGAAGACATGTGAGTGAGTCCCAAGTATTGTCACAGAGTGATGAGATTTGGAGCAAATGTGTTTCTGATGGGGTAGCTGTTTTCTCACCCTCCTCATCTCCAACCTCTTCCTAAGATGATTTGGGTTTGGTTGTGCTGATGTACCATGTTGAGAAAGATGGTTGAATAAGAAGTATGCATACATTGAGAAATGAAATTTGTCATCTATTTATTTCACCATTTTATTTCGTCTCCAACAGATATGTATGTATTATGCAATAGATATAATATGTATACAAAGGATCTCTCATATTTAAATAATATAGGAGGTAAAAAGTTCAAGTGAGCCATCATACATATTAGAGTAGTACTATGCAGATAGAAAAAATTATGCATAAATTAGTACAGATTGATATGCATGTTTTGATTTTTATTACTTTAAATTAAAATATTCATCAAATTGATTTCTATTTTTTAAAGTACCACATTGTTTTTGGCAGAAAAATGTTCTACAAAAATTATATAAGAATATCATTTTCTTTTGTATAGTCTAAAATTTTCATAAAAATGGAGTTGTTTCTTGTAATCATTTTATTTTCAATTAAAATACTTACTATAATTTCATAATTTCACAAATATCATTAATACATAATTTTAAATATATTTTTTGTATACAAATTATTTTTCTAATTTCACGTTGCAAAACAAGGCCACCGAGATCATGGTTGCAAGTAGTGAGGTGTGTTCTGAATTTGATTCACCAAGATTCTATTTCTATTGACGACTATCAATAAGCCTAACAAATTTAGCCTCCGTTTGGGAAGTGAGTTGGCTTTTTGACTTTTTGACTTTTTTGGCTATTTTAACCTGGTGCTAAAAAACCTGGTTTGGGAAGGACTTTTTGACTTTTTTGGCTTTTTGGTGCGGTGTCATCCTGTTAAATTACCAAATTACCCTTTTTGCCTTTTTTTTTTATTTTTTATTTTGGATTTGGATTTGGCATATTTTCCTTTTTTTTTTTTTTGGGCTTTTTGGTTAAAATTTTTTTTTTTTTTTTTTTGGTTTGGATTTGGCATATTTTGGTTATTTTTTATTTTAATTTTTTTATGTTAGGTTTCGATTTGGCGTAAGAAATTAAATTTTGTTTTTTTTAATTTACGTTTTTTGCCTTATTTATTGTTCTTTAATTTACGTTTTTTTCCTTATTTATTTTTATTGGTATACAGTAACATTTTTTTTTATTTATGTGTTTCATTTATTTGTAAATTACGTGGCGAATGGTAATTTATGTTTTTATATTTTTTTTTATATATATTTTTGAAAGAGGCGTATTTTTCTCGTTTTTTTTTTTAATTTACGTTTTTGTCATTTTTTAATTCGTACACATTAATTTGTTTTTATATTTCAAAAATGGGTTTTCATGTGTTTTATTTATTTGTAAATTACATGGCAAATGGTAATTTCTGTTTTTTTTTTTTTTTATCTTTTTGGATGAGGCGTATTTTTGTCGTTCATTTTTTTTTTCAATTTATGTTTTTGTAATTTTTTAATTCGTACTAAATATTTTTGAATGAGGCGTATTTTATTTAAAATAATTTATGTATTTTAAGTTTTTTTTTGCAAATGGTTTTTTCATGTGTTTTTTATTTTTATTTTTATTTTATTTTCATTTTCTGTGAAATGATAAAAAGTGAGGTTTTATTTTATTGTCCTGTGTAATTTAAATAATTTAATTTTAAATATTTAATTTTTATTTTTATTTTTAATTTAATTTTAATTTTTATTTTAATTGTAATTTTATTTTAAATATTTAAATAAGGTAAATAATCTAAAAAATTTAATAAACAAAAATTTAAAATAAATATTCAAAAAATTTAAAGCCTAAAAATTTAAATAATTTAAATATTCAAAAAATTATTTTAACAAAAAAATTTAAATAATTTAAATATTCAAAAAATTTAAATAATTTAAAATGTTAACATTTTAAATTTAAAAACAACTCTACACTCAAATCGTAACCAAACACATAAAATATATTCTCAATTAATAATTTTTTTTAAAACTCATAACCAAACACATAACTTGAAACTCCATATTACTTTCAGATGTCTACACTGAAATCATAACCAAATACATAACAAAAAAATTAAAATATTTAAAACTTTTTTTTTTTTAGATGAGCCGTCTTTTTGTCATTCTTTTTTTAAAATTTTTCCCTATACACACTAATTTATACAATTTGTTAATACATATTTTTTCATAAAAAATCAAAAAGGTAACCCAAATATTCATTTTTTTTTTCAATTTTGTAATCAAAAAAGATAAAAAAGTATACTTATTTAGGACACCCTAAATAATCTCTTAATATTCAAATTTATTTTATTGAACTAAAAAATTTATTTTTATTCTTTTATGATTATTTTAGGGGGAAAAAAAAAACCCAAAATCCTTCCATGTCAAAAAATAGTGACAGTGGGTCAGTACCCCAAAAGTCACGCTGAGGGAACAATGCCAAGAATAGCTTCTTCTCTTTTCAGGGTATTTTGGTAAATTTACCCCACAAGGGATTGAACCCAACACATTGATTTATGTTTTGTCTGGACGTGGCTAAATAAGCCTAATTTGTCTGGACGTGGCTAAAATAGCCTCAGTTTTGCTTCCCAAACGGATATAATTATATTAAATTTCCTTTTAATATAATTAAAACAGTTAAACTAGTATGGATGGTGTTAAAGACCGAGATAAGCAAAGTAATGTATATATTTCAGTGTAAAATATATGACACTATAATTTTTTTCATCTATACTACTAATGGATTACTTATGAAAAAGAAGATTAAATATGATGTGAATTAAAAATTTGAAAAAATTCAATATAATTATGTTAATCTTATGAGACTCAATATATATTTTTTAATTTTAAAAAAAAAAATTAGTGTAATTTAACTTGTAAAAAATGTACTCCTGTTGAGAAAGAATGCCTCCTTTACTAAATATAGGAAATAATAAGCCCTCTTTTTTCTTCTTCTCTCAATAAGCCAATATCAATGCCGACCATTTGTTGTTTTTTTTTTTTTATATATTTTTTTTAATGGTTTTATCCTGTTCCTCCACTTCCAATTAGAATTGGAATTTTTAGTTTAAGATTCCTAATATTAGGATTTATAAGATAAAGTACATACAACATTTTCGTAATAGCCTCAACATTTTCACAAAGAAATTTCTAGCTCTTCACAAAGAATATATATATATATATTTTATAGAGAAATTTAAGCTTTTCACAGAGAAATTGATGAGTTTAAATTTCTCTGTGATAAATTGAAATTTCTCTAATAATATTATTGAGAAACCTTAACTAATAAGAAAAACATATTGGATCTCTCATACTATCCAAAGTTAGAGAGGGGTGTTATACTAATTTTTCCCAAAAAATATTGCAAAAATTTTAGAAGACAACTCCTCTCCGATTTGTAAATTTGGACTCGACCACTGTCCAATTAGATTCTATTTTGATAATTTGAGTCCTTTATATTTTAAGATTCGTAGAGTAAATTCATACAAAAAATTAAGTTGATCGTATAACAATAACCATATATTCGAATTAGTTTGATATTAAAAAAATGAACGGTTATACTTAAAATCATACTTATGTCCATTTTTTGCATGCAAAACTAATTTGAACATGTAGTTATCATTAGGATTGGGATTCTCTCAAATTTAAATCTAAAGAAAACTGTCATATTTAGATTTGTAAAGCTCACCATGAGTTCCATTTCGATTATCTAAACTGTTCATTTAGTAGGGTCTTCCGTGCATATCATTTATGAAAAAAATTAGTTTGATCCGATAATTATAACCTTTTTTATTTTATCGTATTTGTCTCTAAAAAAATAGATGGTCTATTTTCAAAAACACTCTTATCATCTATTTTTTCGGAGACAAACGTGAATAAATGAAAAGGTTATGATTATTGGATCAAGCTAATTTTTTTCATGAATGATATGTATAGAAAACCCTACGAAACGAACATTTCAAATCATCGAAACAAGACATATGATGTGCCTCACAAATCTGAGCATAACGGTCATATTCAGATTTAAACTTGAAAAAGAAGTCCAAAATTTACTGTTATCCAATCAATTTAATTTTTTACATAGACAATTTATATGACAAATCTTAAAATATTAACCGTTCGAAATGCTAAATTTGGTCCAAAAAATAGATCCACTAAAAGGACTAGGCAATCCAATCTAGATTTATAAATTGAAAAGTAGTAATCCTCAAAATTTTAAGTATATACGTCTCTAATTTTTTTTCCCCCCTTCCTATTCTCTTTATTAAAATGAGGAGAAAGAAACTCCTTTCATTAAATAGCAATAAAGGCCGTTAAACAATCTAGTGCTAATAAATGTTTCTAGAACGCTAGCTATGGAACCATTTTCACCACCCACCCATATATAGACACCTGTTTTCTTAACAATCCCCTAGTGACCAACACAAGAGAAATCATCATCCTCATCAACCATGGCAAAACTCAGTATAGTTTTTGTGATGCTCCTTATGTACATTAGCATTATTGCAATTGCACCTTCAATGGGAGAAATTGCACCACAACCGGCCGATGATGGTGCAGATGCAACGGCAGCTTCCCCCATTGATGCTTACTTGGAAGATTATGATTTAGCAGTTTCACCCATTGATTCTTACTCGGATGAGGAAGTTGAACTCTCACCCACACCATCTCGAAGCTCTTTCTAAAGATGATTTGGGTTTAGTTGTGTTGATCATGTAACCATATAGTTATAGAGAAAGATACTTGAATAGGAAATTATATTTGTTATCCATTATTTTGTTTTATTTTCTATGTAAATTCAAGCAAATTATGTGAAAAATAATAGAACCTATTATGCATAATTCTAAATCGCGGTATCGGGTAACGTAACAGTATCGATTGCGGAGTATCGGTATCGGTAGTATCGGCCGGTACGTATCGGGAATCGGCTGTCGCAGCCGTGAAATTTGAAAAATCATTAGCAATCTCTCTAGAACTCAATTTTATGCATTTTTTGACTCTTTTAGCCTTTTATCACATTTTCATCAAAATTTTGATATGTAGGAGCACTTTTGACTCATTTTCAACTAAATGATATATTTTATTTTAGTCTCAAGCTTTTTTTTTGGCATATGTTAAACTTTCGAGTAAAAAATTCTTGGGTTCGAGTCTCCTCCCCTGTGAAAAATATATATATATATATTAATATAAACGGAGGTGCAGTGTATAACCAAAAATAAATAAATAAATAAAATAAAAAAACCTAAATATTTACAATCTACAAATCCACCATAAACACATACACCTTCATGTACCTGAGTACCTCTCTCTTCTTGTCCATTTCAATAACATTCTTGTCATCTCTCTCTCTCTCTCTCTCTCTCTCTCTAAAAGATACAAAATAGTGGCTTTTCCAGCAAATACGAAACAAAAAGAAAATAAATAAACAAATAAATAAAATACGAATCAGAAATAGAGCATAGAAAGTGTTAGACAATCTTCACTGTATTTAATGAAATAAATCATGTTTGTATACTAAACAACAAACGGAATACAAAAGAAATATAGGAAATGAGAAAGATTGTTTGATTACAAAAATCAAACCAATAAATAAATAAAAACAAATTTTTATTTTGTTACAAAAACAAAATCAAAATCTGACTTAAATAAATAATAATAAAACAGAAAATAAATCAACAACTTACTTGATTAATTTCTTAAACAAACTTTTGATCAAGTCCAGTGTTTAACACTATATCCTTGAGATAGATTTGTCCTCTCCACGGTGGTTTCAGATTTGCGGACGTCTATCTCCGAGGACAAAATGATCAACGACGAATAAATGTAGCACTATAATTTATTCGCACAATGAACACACTTTGTGTTTACACTCTTTCTCACAAGAAAATAATGCAGCAAAATGCAGAGATAATAAAGCAGAATTGAGGACGAAAATTCAGTGAGTAATCCAAATGAGGACCTGTTTTATTTATAGATGGAAAGGTGGTTGTTTGTTTTGAATTAAATAGGCACAAAACCTGTTTGAACAGGTGCAAGACCTATTCGGCACTATTGAACAAATAACCAAATCTATTTGGTTTAATTTGCACAGATTTGAATTTGTTTCAGATAGATAAAATCTGTACAAAAAAATTGAAGAGGTGTAAGCAAAGTTTTGAATTTTCCAACTGAAATTTTGAATTCAAAATTGCCAGAATTTATTTTTCCCAAAACATAAAAAATAAATTTAAATGTTTTTGGCCAAAAAAGATAGGTATTGATCTGAACAAGCCCAACCCAACGTCACAGCACGCACCCACGCCCAAGCCCAGCCTGCCCGGACGGATGGACGGCGGCAGCGCGCGCGTGGTAATTTTTGGGTCCAACGGGTCTAGCCCATTTTGCCCATAACCTTCCTCTCTACAAAAGTTGGGTGCCCCTTGGGGCCTACCCCAAATTCCAATCCTATGCCTTATAAACTCATAAAGTTTTTCCTACCAAACCAATGTGGGACAAGCCATTATTCAAACCTTTAGAAATTTCCACCCAAAACTCCATTTCTATGGAGCTCACTTTGGCTTTAATTTCCTATTCACCCGATATGGTTTTGAGCAACCAAATATACCACATGAATCACAATACGGCATAGAATGCGTTACCACTTTTACCCGCGAAATTCGGCGCATGGGTCCCACCTAAAAATTAGACCAAAGTTTAGAAAAAATTATGTTTTTCTAGATTTTTTCAAAAACCATTTCTAACAATCTCCCACATGAATGGAATTTGATGACAACGGAAATGCAACAATATGCAAAATTTGTCGAAAGAGTATAAATCGAAAATACCTTGCATCAAGATAAGTAGCTTTCAGCCTTAAACCTTCCCTAGTGATAACCTATCGGACTTATTAGCTAACCAATGGATGCGATGTCTTGAATTGTTCAGCTGTTTGTGTAAGCCAAGACAATAGATTTCACACAAAATATCTTCTGACACATCGTGGTTCTCACGGTTGTGTTCATTTTGGCCTTGAACGCTCCTGGTTGTTCATAAGTGCTTCTAGAGAATTTAGTCTCTTCATTCACATAAAACCGGTCCCAGTTCGACACTCATATAGGTGATTCTTATTGTGAGTATCTCTTATACTCGTGTTGATTTTATGCCTAAATCAAGATATAAGTAATCATTAAAAGCTAAGCTTATCCTTAAACCCCTACATACAACACATGTTGCCAATATCACTCTCACCATAGAAATGGGTAGGGAATTTTAATGCCTTGGTGGTTTCTGGCAAGCCACACATAACTTAGTTGTCCATTTAAACTTAGTCATTGGGATCTCCAGTTATATAAGTAGGGTTACCATTATAATGACTCTTAGGTAATAGGTTTTAATCTCATCCCCTTCGATACACTTGCTCTTTTGTCAAACTTTTTGTTAACAGATCCGCAATATTCTCTTTAGATTTTATATAATCTATTGAGATTATTCCATTTGAGAGCAATTGCCTTACGGTATTATGTCAACGACGAATATGTCGTGACTTACCATTATACATATGATTATGTACCTTGCCTATTGCAGATTGACTATCACAATGAATACAAATAGCTGGCACAGGTTTTGGCCACATTGGAATGTCTTATAAGAAGTGACAAAGCCATTCTGCTTCTTCTCCTACTTTGTCTAAAACAATGAACTCAAATTCCATTGTGGATCGTGCGATGCATGTTTGTTTCGTGGATTTCCAAGAAACAGCAGCGCCTCCTAGAGTAAAGACATATCCACTAGTGGATTTTGAATCTTTAGTATTTGATATCAATTGGCATCACAATAATCTTCGAGTACTGCTGGATATCGGGTAAAGTTCAAACCATGATTACGGGTAAATCTTAGATATCTAAGAACCCGAATGATCGTTTTCCAATGGTCTTCTCCGAGGTTACTAGTATACTTACTCAATTTACTGACAGTATAAGCTATATCAGGACGAGTACAATTCATTAGATACATTAGGCTTTCAATGATTTGGGAGTATTTTAACTGAGACACCGCATCACCTTTATTTTTCAATAAATAAAGACTAATGTTTACAGGTGTCCTAGCTACATTCATATCATCCTTGATAAATTTACCAAAAATTTTCTCAATATAATGTAATTGAGATAATACATATCCGTCAGATGTTTTAGTAATTTTCATTCCTAATATAACATCTGTGACCCCCATATCTATCATATCAAATCTTCTATTCAGCATTTGTTTAATTGATTTGATCATGTTTTGACTGCTTCCAATGATAAGCATGTCATCCACATAAAGACAAACGATGACATAACCTTTGTCAATGTTTTTAACATAGATGCACTTGTCACATTCGTTTATCTTAAACCCACTAGTAAGCATAGCATAATCAAGTTTTTCATGCCATTGCTTAGGTGCTTGTTTTAATCCATAAAGAGATTTTACAAGCTGACAAACTTTCTTTTCTTGCCCTGGCACTACAACCCCTTTGGGTTGCTCCATATAAATCTCTTCATTTAGATCACTGTTTAAGAAAGCTGTCTTAACATCCATTTGATGTATCTCTAAATTATACAATGTTGCTATGGCAATAAGCATGCGGATGGATGTTATTCTTGTCACAGGAGAATATGTATCAAAATAGTCCAAACATTCCTTTTGTCTATAACCTTTTACTACAAGTCTTGCTTTATACTTGTCTATTGAACCATCTGCTTTCATTTTTCTCTTGAATATCCATTTATATCCAAGAGGTTTAGAACCAAATGGAAGATCCACCAATTCTCAAGTATGATTTTGCATAATGGATTCAATTTCATTATTAATATCCTCTTTCCACAAAGGTGCTTCACGACCTGTTATTACTTCCTTAAAGCTTTGAGGTTCATTTTCTAACAGGTATGTCAAAAAATCTGGACCAAAGGATTTTGATGTTCTTGCTCTCTTACTTCATCTTGGTTCATCATCAGTTAAATCCTGTTGGTCGAGACCATTACTAGTCTCTTGTGTTTGATTGTCATTAGTCTTTTGACTTTGTGTACAATCATAAGTTCTTTTCTGTGAACTTAATTCCTGTCCTTTCTTGTAAGGAAAGACATGTTCAAAAAGCACAGCATTCCTTGACTCTATAATAATGTTCACATTTATATCAGGCATTTCTGATTTATTAGTCAGAAACCGATATGTACTACTATTCTGAGCATAACCAATAAACACACAATCTACTGTTTTTGGTCTTATCTTTGTCTTTTTCGGAATAGGAACTTCTACTTTTTCCAAACACCCCCACACTTTTAAGTATTTGTAGGAAGGTGGTCAACCTTTCCATAATTCATAAGGAGTGTTGTTGGTTTTCTTGTGGAGTATTCTGTTAAGAACATAATTAGCTGACAATATTGCTTCCCCCCACAAGTTCTGCGGTAGCCTGAACTTAGTAACATGGTATTCATCATTTCTTTAAGGGTTCTATTCTTTCTTTCAACAATTTCATTTTACTGTAGAGAATAGGGTGCTATAGTTTGGTGAATAATGCCATATTGTGCACAAAATTCATTTAATGATGCATCATATTCACCACCCCTATCACTTCTAACCATTTTAATGGTTTTTCCAAATTGATTTTCAACTTCAGTTTTGTAGAGTTTAAATATTTCTAAGGCTTCATCTTTACTTCTAAGTAAGAATACATAACAATATCTTGTGCAATCATCGATAAATGTTCTGAAATACTTTTTGCCTCCTCTAGTTTGAACAAATTTAAGATTATATACATCAGTATGAATTAATTCTAGAGGTTCGGTTTTTCTTTCAACTGATTTAAATGGAGCCTTAATTAGTTTCGCTTCTACACAAATCTCATATTTGTGATTAGGATCAATTTCAAACTTTGGTATATAATCCAAACCAATTAATCTACGCAAAATATCAAAATTCACATGTCCTAATCTACCATGCCATAAATTCGACTCAAGAATATAAGTAAAAGATGTGTTATTCTCATTAATAGTAAGTTAACAGACCATCACTCAACTTGAAGAGACCACCACTCATGTATTTCTTACCAACATACATATCACTCTTTGATAATACAGATTTATCAGACTCAAATACAAGCCTAAAACAATTTTTACTTAACAAAGAGCCACAAACTAAATTCTTCTGGATGTTTGGTACATGTAGTACGTTGTTGAGGATAAGTTATTTCCCTGATGTCATCTTCAAGATCACCTTTCCTTGTCCAGCCACAGTAGAAGTAGAAGAATTTCCTATGAAAAGTTGTTCACCATTTGCAGCCTCATTGTAAGTAGTAAACATCTCCTTGTCCGCACAAATGTGACAAGTTGCCCCAGTGTCAACCCACCATTCCTTGGGATTTCCAACCAAATTAGCCTCAGACACCATAATAGAGAGATTGATGTCATTTACCCCGTCAGAGATGTAATCTAATTTTGTCACATTGGATTGATTGGTGGTCTTCTTGCTTGTACTTTCGCAATCCTTGTTAGGGCGGCGGCAGTCAGAAGTTCGATGTCTGGTCTTGCCACAATTATTGCATTTTCTTTTGAACTTCTTATTGCTATTATTGTCGCCTTGTTTAGAACCATCTCCAGTAAACTTCCTCTTTTTGTTATGTGGTTTGTGCACTTGTTTAACCATATTAGCCTTGGACTCAATAGGATTTTTACCATTCCTCTTTTCAGCCTTTGTGTTGACTTCCTCAATTCTTAGTCTTACAATTAATTCATCCATGGTCATCTCCTTACGTTTATGTTTTAAATAATTTTTGAAATCTTTCCAAGCCGATGGTAACTTTTCCACTAAAGCAATGACTTGGAAAGACACGCTAAGAGACATACCTTCAGAATGAATATCATGCAAAATTAATTGGAAATTTTGAACTTGAGAAATTACCGTTTGGGAGTCTACCATAACGAAGTCTAGAAATTTACCGACAACAAATTTCTTTGTGCCGGCATCCTTTGTCTTGTATTTTTTCTCCAAAGAATCCCATAATTCTTTTGTTGTTTTTATAAGGCTGTAAACATTATACAGCATGCTGTTAAGGCCATTGAGGATGTAGTTTCTGCACAAGAAATCAGAATGTTTCTAAGCGTCTACAGCGGCAACAACTTACCGATCACTTTCATCCTCTCTAAGTACTGGAGCCTCTTCATGGAGAAACTGGGCCAAATTTAAGAGTTGTAAGATAGAATAGCATTTTCTGTTGCCATCTCTTAAACTCAGTGCCATTAAATTTTTCCCGTTTTTCTCCATGATTTATCGGAACTTGAACATGGTTCTGGATAGGGACCGGAGTCGTTGTAACTACCGAATTTGGAGTACTACTTTCCGCAGCTATAATGTCTGATTACAAAAATCAGAAAAAACTAAAACACAAATTAATTTTCTAGTTACTAAAATCAGAAAATAAATTATAACACAAAATAATTTTATTTTTTCTTGTTACTAAAACTAGAAAAATAAAATACCATGATAATTTTTGTAACACAAATTAATATTCTACAATTATTAATGACATCTATGTATTACTATTAGTTGTTAAAGAAAATAAACAGTATGTTACTACTATTTGTCAAATAGTATATTACTATTATTTGTATTTTCCAACCAGAATATCACTTTGTGCAATCACAGAAAATTAAATACAATGAAGATACCAAAAATTAATCTGTCTTAAGATTGTTAGACAATCTTCACTGTATTTAATGAAATAAATCATGTTTGTGTACTAAATAACAAAAAGAATACAAAAGAAATATAGGAAAGAAGAGAGATTGTTTGATTACAAAAATCAAACCAATAAATAAAAATAAATAAATAAAAACATATTTTTATTTTGTTACAAAAACAAAATCAAAATCTGATTTAAATAAATAATAATAAAACAGAAAATAAATCAACAACTAACTTGATTAATTTCTTAAACAAACTTTTGATCAAGTCCAGTGTTTAATATTGTGTCCTTGAGACAGATTTGTTCTCTCCACGGTACTTTCAGATTTGCAGGCGTCTATCTCCTAGGATAAAATGATTAACAACGAATAAATGCAGTACTACAATTTATTCGCACAACGAACACACTCTTTCTCACAAGAAAATAATGTAGCAAAATGCAGAGATAGTAAACCAGAATTTGAGGACGAAAATTCAATGAGTAATCCAAATGAGGACATATCTTATTTATAGATGGAAAAGTGGTTGTTTGTTTTGAATTAAATAGGTACCAAACCTGTTTGAATAAGTGCAAGACCTGTTTGGGACTGTTGAACAGATAACCAAATCTGTTCGGTTTAATTTGCACAGATTTGAATTTGTTTCAGATAAATAAAATCTGTACAGAAAAATTGAAAGAGGTGTAAGCAAAGTTTTGAATTTTCCAACTAAAAATTTGAATTCAAAATTGTCAGAATTTATTTTTCCCAAAACATAAAAAATAAATTCAAATGGTTTTGGCCAAAAAAGATAGGTATTGGGCCGGACAAGCCCAACCCAACCTCACACCATGCACCTGCGCTCAAGCCCAGATTGCTCGACCGATCGAACGGACGGACAGACGGTGGCAGCACGCGTGTGGCAATTTTTGGGTCTAATGGGTCTATCCCATTTTGCCCATAACCTCCCTCTCTATAAAACTTAGGTGCCCCTTGGGGCCTACCCTAACTTCCAATCCCATACCTTATAAACCCATAAAGTTTTTCCCACCAAACCAATGTGAGACAAGCCATTATTCAAACCTTTAGGAATTTTCACCAAAAACTCCATTTCTATGGAGCTCACTTTGGCTTCAATTTCCCATTCACCCGATAATGGTTTTGAGCAACCCAATATGCCATGTGAATCACAATGCGGCATAGAATGCGTTACCATTTTGACCCGCAACATTCGACGCATGGGTTCCACCTAAAAATTAGACCAAAGTTTAGAAAAAAATTCTGTTTTTCCACATTTTTTCAAAAACCATTTCTAACATAAAGAAGCTTGCAAGTTGCATCGGTTCTGTGCTTGCCCACTTTTATTAAAGCTCCATCCAAGAATATACTGTTTACTAGTAAATAGTCCAGCAGAAGAAGAGAAACCAACATACATAGAATCCAAGAGAATTGAAGAAAGATTGATGTGTGTTAACAAGAGAGGTTGGTTTGGTTTTGGACTTCGAATAAGAGCCAGCAACTCAGGGAGAACAACAACACAACAACAACAAAATAGAAAACAGAGCATAAAACAGAGCACAACTCATCCATGTATCGAATTCAGACCGATACGTACTGGGCCTTGGCCGCTGTGACTGCAAATTTCATTCTCATTAGTATACTGGTCCATATCCGAATCGGCACTCCAATTTTTTGGTATTTAGATCTATGCTATTATGTCATATAAAAAGTTAGAACAATTTCTCTAGATTTACCGTGCAATTTGGTCTGCTAAACAGCCTACCACAAGGCTTCTTATAATGATCTAAATCGTTAATTTTATTGTCATTTATACATTGATCATACATAAAAGAAAAGAAAAGAAAAAGATTGATTTAATAATTATATAAATACATCTTGCATCACATTTATATGCAAAAAATGACAATATGTATGAGTTTAAAACAAACCATTTATTTAGGATAAATTATGCTAGCAGTCCTTACATTTTGTTTATTGGTGTTCATGTTATAATCTGTTTTAAGTGGAAAATGTCATTTATCATGTTCTTGCAAAAAATGAGTATTTTAAGTGTTGAACTGTGGAACCTTCTTTTTGAAATAGAATGTATTTACCAAACTGTATGCCAATCTAGTTTCTGTGATATATATCTTATTTTGGAATTGAGCCATGTTTTCAAAACTGTATTTACTATCCATGTTGCTACTCACTGAGCTATCAACTGACTTAGTTGTTATCATTTCCAGGTGTTAGAAGGACTTAGGGTGGACTCATGGCGTAGCTGAGACTCGATTGCATGGACCTCTAGGACATTCATTTATTTTAGAGTGTTATGTCAAGTTTGTGCATATTTCTTTGAGGTTCAATTAGGATTATTTTAATATGTGGGTTGTTTATATCCTATAAGTTTGGATGGTATTGATTACGGTTGGTTTGCCATTTATACTTGTGGCTTTTCACTAGATTGAGATTGGTTATTTATTGCTGGACTTTTGTATAGTTGTTCAATGTGATTATGGATTTGTGTTTAGGCTTACGTGTGTCTTGGGCTAAGGCCCTGTAGCCCACGGCCGGTCATACCCGGGTTTGGGGTGTGACAATTCTGGTTCCTATACTTTCAATTGGTTTAATTTTGACCTTTCATTTTAAATTTTGTATCAATTTGACCCAACTGATAATGTTGTTAGGATTTTTGACAAAAAATAATCATTAAGTTCGTTGAGATCTGCTCATTGAGTTAATCAAGTTTATAAATTTTCTCTTAAAAGCATGACACATGTCGTTCGTGAGCAAATTTTTATAAAAAAAATGGTAATAATTATAATCAATTGGATCAAATTGAGACAAAATTATAAATTCATAATCAAAATTGAGCAAATTGAAATTACATAAATCAAAATAACTCAATGACCCAAATATAAGGACTATTAATATAATTAGACTATTTATTTATTTGCATACAATGTGATGTATGATATATTTATAATTATGATGGGGTATTTTGAAAAGATAGTTAAAAGTCATCTTTTAATTTTTGATTCATTTTTTGTCATATCATCTCTCATTTTTTTTCAAAAAAAAAAAAAATTCAAAAAAAGCAAAAAAATTAATTTTTGACTATCTTTCCAAAACAATCCGATATCAATTTGATTTTTTTGCCTGACCTATGCATATAAATTTACAAAATAAATAATTCTCATTATCAAAGTAGAGTCGTGATGAGCTCACCGAGCCAATAGCATGGTCCAAATCCACCATTGTAGATGAGGATTTATTTTGTTACAAAAATTAAATCTTGATTTTTTTTAGTTGTAATTTTTTCATTTTTATGTCTTTTTTATTAAATGTATTGAGGCATTTAAATAAGAATGCTGCTATTAGCACTCCATAAATTATTTTGGACCTCTCAATTTTTAGCTTTTTTTATAATTATAATAATAACCTCAAATAAAATTATAAAAAGGACATCATTAATTTTGGGACACCCCATCTCACAATTAAACCTACACACCCGCTACATCATAAATTAGGGTTTATGAGAGTACCCACTTCCATCACCACTTATCCATCTTCTTCAAATCCCACCTTTAAAACCTACCCACCCTCAAAATATTGAAAACCCTTTAGTAGCAATATTCTGGCGGTAACGGTGGTAATCATTTGATTATCTACACTTCTCCGGTAATGACAATGAATGAAAGTTTTTCTAATAACCACAACTCCATAAGACGAAAGGAGTACAACAATAAAAGCTTAGAGGAGGTTCATAGCTTTGATATTGTTCTTATCTTAAGAGGGGATTGGCTTTGTAAGGGTAAGTTTCTTGAAAAAAAATGGCAAAAATACTAAAATCTATTCGTCATTTTTTCGAGACTGAACTCTCGAACATATGACCAAAATTCGAGAACACAAGCTCGAACATTGTTTATTTGTTCAGGAACCAATAACCGAATATTTATTATTTGTTCAGAAATAGGTAACCGAACATTATTCATTAGTTCGGACCTATTTTACTAAGAAAACTAAACTAATTATTATAATTTTTTTTCTGTAACAGAAGAAATTATTATAAGAAAACGAAGAAATTATGTGTATATATATATATATATAGAGAGAGAGAGAGAGAGAGAGAGAGAGAGAGAGAGAGAGAGAGAGCATACCAACTGTGACAGTGATGAATGAGGCAGTAGGGACAGTAATCACATTGCTTCTTCTTTTTCTTCTTTGTAGGCTTTATTAGGGTTTTTTTGGAAGTAGGGTTTTTTTTTTTTTTTTTTTTTTTTTTTTTGGGGTACGGGAGGTATGCATTCAATGGGTGGAATGTTTTCATAAGGATAATTTTGGTATTATTTGGGGGGAAAATTTTTTTAAGGGTTTCAAAATTTATAAGTGGTGGTCCAAAAAATTAGGGAGTCCAAAATAATTCAGGGAGTGCTAATAGCATCACTCTTAAATAAATATTTGAATTTAAAGTATTAAAAAATCTAGTACTAAAAAGCCTATTTTGAGAATTAGGTTAAAAGCTAACTTATTAGCCTTTAGACTTTTTTATGTCACATTACCTCTCTATTTTTTTTTTATATATTTAAAAAATTTTTAAAAATAACTTTTAACTAACTTTTCAAAATAGATCATTGACTTTTTTAACTAATGTTTGAATTTAAAGTATTAAAAAATCTAGTACTAAATCTAGTAATTTTCCCTTTTTTGTTTTTTATTTTTTTTTGTTGTTATTTTTTAAAGAGTTGATTATCTAAAAGTCCTATTTACAAATATTATAGTGACTTAGGTCCTATTTAAGATTTTTTGAACAAATAAGTCATATTTAGTAAAACTGATAATATTATCAGTTTTTCTTAATTTTTAAAATTAAAAACATTATCAATTTTGCAAGTAATGTTGTAGATAATTGTTTCACTAATTGATAAAAAAAATAGAGCATGAGATTAATGTTTTTGTCCTTCTACTTATTAGTTTGATTCAATTATCCAATAAAATTGAGAACATTAACAGTTTTTTTTTTCAGTTATAAAACTGAGAACATTATTAGTTTTTTTATTTATTTTTTTTTTCAGTTTTGCATATCAATGTTTCATTATCATACTCCTTTATAGACACAAAATTTTTAGTTTTGCACAAAAAATAATTCAATTTTTTTTCAATCTTTTAATTTTTTTTCACATAATTTTTTTTTAGTTTTTTCAATTTGAAAATTGATGTTTTAAAGTATTGAAAATCAAAATAAATATCAAATCATCAAGTTCATTTATAAATAATCATAAATGATGAACACTATTTTAAGGGCAATTCCTACAATTAAAAATTTAATGGGACTAGAATGCTCAAAAAATCTTAGTTAAAATTTAATGGAGTATAAATTCATAAATTAAGACTTGTGTGTAAATGTCTATTTTTAAATTTATCATGCAATTAAATAATTTAAAAATAAATATATAAATTTTTATAAAACGATGGGCCGGGTCGGGTCACCCACTCCCTCAATCCCTGCCCTATTTATTATTCTTCGTGTCCACGGAGAGAGAGACCAGAGACAAGTAGACACAGAACTCTATCTACCTTGTTCGAAAACACTAGTCTATACAGATACAGATATGAGGGAGTGAGAGAGTGTAGAGAGAGAGAGAGAGAGAGAGAGAGAGATGGAGCATCAGGAGCAAGAGCAGGAACATGAAGTGTACGGAGGAGATATACCCGATGAAGGAGAGATGGATGCCGATGTCGACATGTCTAGAGCTGAAGACGACGACCTCAACTCCAAGGTCCTCCCTCTCTCTCTCTCTATTCATATGTAATTTGCCCTAATTTTGATGTTGAATAGGACTTGGAGGACATGAAGAAGAGACTCAAGGAGATTGAAGAAGAAGCAGGCGCCCTTCGCGAAATGCAATCCAAAGTTGAAAAGGAAATGGGCGCCGTTCAAGGTCCTCTCTCTCTCTCTCTCTCTCTCTCTGTTCCTGATCGATCTTTGGTTATGCTACTTTTGTATCAACAACAGAGTTGGATGAATTCTTCAATTATAGTTTTTTTTTTTTTGGTTCTCCTCGTTGTACTTGGTCAGTGATTAATATGAATTAGCATTAATGATGTTGAGGAAATTGAAATTGATGATGAATTGTTCAAATATGCAAAGTGTTGTTAACTTACCATTAATGTTGCTACTCCACATTTATTGGGTTTTGGAGGTATGCTCAATGTTATAAGATTCTTAGACACTGTAATTATGCCTTTATATAACAACTATTGTATAACATGTGCTAAAATCAATTTTTAAATTTTTTTTTTTTTTGCCAAATTTGTTCAACATAATTTATTTTATAGTTTAAAATGTTGAATCTTACAATTCTCGATTCAATTTAATTCACGATTCTCAAAATTAGAATTTACATCTTTTATGACACTCGCAATATGACAACTATGAGTACGTTAAGATTACACTAGAGAAAATTTTAATTCCCTCAATAGCTTAGATCGTATAGTATATAAATTTTATATAAAATTAAGAATTGAGCTAAAAATAAAAGGGTCTTGTTATGCTTTAAAAATCTATATAAAAAATGAAGTGAATAATGATATATGAAAACCTTAAAAAGTACATTGCGTCACCAAATCTACGTTACAAGCATGCATAAATGATTTGAACCAAAACATGATATTGAAATGTGAGAAGTCAAAAAGAGGTTTACAATCAATACGCCTTTTGATTCTGTCGGATTTTAAACCTTGCTAGAGAATCTTATGTATATAATTTATCTCTTTGCATCCAGTGTGGCAAACAATATTTATAGTATACTATAAAGGGAACACCCATTTGGTGTCACCTTCCTTTTAAAGTATTGATTTCACCATTTGTATTATTTCATTATTTCCAAGTTTGAGGGTAAACAATATAACTCTGCCCCCTCTCCCCTAATTTTGACAAATTTATTACAAATGCCACAACTCCCCACTCATATATGTAAATACTCACAGGTATTAAAGTGACAATCAGGTGCATTGTGCGTGAATCACATATTGCCAAACAGAATGGTCATCATCCTATTGAGGCACACTATAAAATATTTTCATTTGTTGAAAATTGTTTCAACATCTAAGCTATGTTCTTGAAATCTTGAAATTTTGTCATATAAGCCTTCGAATGTTCAAAATTCATACCTACAAAAAAAATCTTCAGGGATGAAAGGTATCTTATAATATATGTTTCACATTTGGCTACATTTACCAATTGTGGCTATATCTTTGGGTGTTAATTTCATTTTAAACTTTCCAAATTTTCTTCATCAATGCTCGAAGATGAAGCAAACTATGTGATGTTTCATTCCTTATATGAGTAGGCTTCCAAGAATCAAGCTATCCATGAGTAGCTTGGGCTTTATTAGACTATGAGTTTGTTTATACCTGTTTAACAGTTAAATAAATGAGCTTCAACCTTATTATCTTTGGGCTGGACCCACTTCTTAATGAGTTGTTCATAAGTTAACCCTAGTTTGTCTAGGTTAGGCTCTTAAGATAGATGGTGGGGCCAACTTTAGGTGGGACCATGTTTTTTAGATGTGATTGTAATGGTTCTAGTCTTCTACTATGTGTACGTTGGGGATTTGATCAAAGAAGAAAAGATGGAAATGCAAGAATACGTCGAAGTTGATAGATTTATGAGATTGACTATAAATTAGAATAGAGGTAACGATCTTAAATGAGAAACTTAGGTACAAGACCGAATAACACAAAATGGAACTGAGAAAAACAAGGAAACACCCTTTGCATATATGAAAATGAGTTATTTATCTCAAGTGAAACAGAATCATACAAGCATTTGATTGGCTTACAATTTATTTTTCCTCCAATATATTTTCTTCTTTGATCCAATCCCTAATGTACACGTAGTTGTAGACTATAAACTTTACAGTTACGTCCTAGATGCATTGGCTGAACTATTTAAGAGGCTAACCTAGACAAAATAGGGTTAATTTGACCAACACACCTGTCAACTCCAAAATCAAATTAATTTGTGCAACACACCTATCAACTCCAAAATCAAATTAATTTGCGCAACACACCTGTTAACTCCAAAATCAAATCTGTGTTGACAACAAAACCTTCTATTTCTTCCCTTGGCTTCTTTAGATAAACTTCCGTAGATCGACTAGAAAAATAGAAACCCTAAAGGATGAGTCAAAAAGGGCAATCGGTTTTGAAGACACACCGCTCTTTATTTTCATGGTTTAGTCGAACCTTTAAGAGTATGCTCTCTCTCTCTCTCTCTTGCTCTATTCTTTAGATCAACTTCCATGTATTTTTATTTTTTTTTAATTTTTTAAATCTTAAATTAAGATAAAGGAAGAAAAATATTTGTTGCTCATTTAATCATTTGGGCATAGCTAAAGGTAAGCTTGAGTTTTGGTGGACTTCGAACTGTCAAGTTTGAGCTAGATCGAATATGATCTCCTAAACCCAAGTTTGAATATTTTATTAGTTTGACAATCTCCACACTTGGCTTGATATGTTCTTCCTAAGAAGCACGTTCCCTACACGTGTTTGACACTCTTAAAACGTGTTTTATTTTAAAAAAAAAAAAAATCGGGACACTCTTCGGACACTTAGAGGACACACATGTCCATCGATTGGATACACATGAATAAGGTTGAACTAAATAACTTAAGATACAATAATAAAACAAAAATAATGTAAACTTAAAAAACTAAGTGTTATATTGTATTATTTTATTTCTTTGAATAATATATTCTTATATATGATAATATATATATAAAATTATATATTTCGTGCATATCCTCAACATGTCATGTCTTGTATTTTTTGAAAATCGGCATAGCAGCGTGTTTGTGTCGTATTTGTGTCGTGTCCCGTGTTCGTGTTTGTGTCCGTGTCCGTGTTTGTGTCCGTGCTTGTTAGTGTTCTTCTATAACATGAGTGATTAAGTCATTTGTGAACATGTTTCAAGGGAGGAACATACTAGAGAGTATTATACAGTAACTTTATCAAAATGGGATGTTTTTTTTCCCTGTTTATACTACGAGGCATGTTGGCTGCATTGCCATTTTTAACCCCCTAGTATTTAATATTTTCTAATGAAACTGTGGCTGATAATCAGTGATTTCTCAAAGGACTAACTTGGTTCCACTATGGACAATACCACTTTTAATTAATGAATTTTAAAAACTTTTATAGTGCTAATCATTAGATGAGGGAACTATATATTTGTGTTTAAATATGTAATACACAAATTAGTGGTAAGAACCTTCATTTGTATCAAAGAGAGAGCTTAGGAGGTTTCTTCTAACATTGGAAAAAAATTGACTGCCATCATAAATACATGCATTAATGCATTTCATGTAATGCTTGTGAGCTTGCTTTTTCATCAATAGTCATGGAGAAACTTAATGATAGATCATTAGTTTCCCATGAGTATTGTACGGGGAGCAAATATTCAGGCAAGCCCGTACTCCTTTCTTCCGAGCTCCGTTTCTGTCCGACCACCTGAAAGCACAACGGCGGTGAGCTACCCGGCGGTGTGTGGCCGGAAAACCCCTCCGACGTTCAAGTTAGAACCACACACCTGGAAAAATGACTAGAGAGAAGGGAGAGTGTTCGAGTGTAAGTCTTACTTACAAAAATTGTCCATCCCCATAAGGGGTGGCGCCGAATTGTTTATATACCTCTCTGCGCCTCATATCCACTCCCAATGATCCCTCAACACGTGGCTCTGCTATCCCATCTGTCAGCACATAAACCATGCCTCTGTCAGGTCACACCATGCTGGACCTTACCTAATCCCAAATGCCAGCCTTCTCTGCTGGAGCCCGGCAGCCGAGCTGCCCAATCCATAGCCGGGCTGTGCTTCATGCCCAAGCACGCCGCTCAACAAGCTTGAGGGAACCGGGCTACGCAGCATCCCGGCTGGGCAGTGTCCGAGATATCTCGCATTCACCTTTGTCGGCCTTCCCTGCCGAACAAACTCATAGCTCGGTCGACTACGCCCTTCCTGGCGCCGGTCATCTGCTTGGCTGGTCGGCCTTCCTGCAAGCATGCAGCTTGGTTCACACAAATCGGTGCCTTAACCGAGCACCTCCTCAACCCAGGACCTGCTCGGCCAAAATATTTGCCCGGCGTAACTTTATCCGGCCAAATCTGTCCGGCTCGGTACCAGACCATTATTTTCCCACTCAAGTATCAATACTCATACCAGTGTTTTCAACTGTTTGATTTAAGTATGTCACTCATTTGGAAGTGTACATTCTTAGGAGGTTTCTTCCAACATTGAAAAAAAATTGATAAATACATGCATTAATGCATTTCATATAATGCTTGTGATATTGCTTTTTCATCAATAGTCATGGAGAAACTTAATGATAGATCATTAGTTTCTCACGAGTATCAATACTCATACCAGTGTTTTCGACTATTTGATTTAAGTATGTCACTCATTTGGAAGTGTACATTCTTGTAGACTATTGTAGAGGGCTTGATATGATCCTTACCACTTTGATTTTCTATATTCTTGAATTTGAGGATAAAGTTGTTTGAAATGTTTGGGTTGCCCATTTATTATTATGTCAAAAGAAATTCCTTGCCACTTCATATTCTTGAATTTGAGGATAAAGTTGTTTGATGTTTGGACTGCCCATTTATTATCATGTAAAAAGAAATTTATCCATTTTGTCCTAATACCTTCGTATCTAGATTTTTCAAGGTATCCTTTTGGTGTCAGCATTTCTATCTTAATTCATTAATCTTTACTTTTATTATGGGCATGTTTGAAGACTCTTCTAGTCCTGCTACTCAGGCTGAAAAGGAGGAGGTGGATTCACGCTCCATATATGTTGGTAATGTGAGGTTTTACAATCCTTTTTCTTGTTTCAGATCATTTTTATCTTCTTTTTATGTCTTTTAATATAGTCTACAGTTTGAGTTGTCCTTGTTATTGCATGCTTTTGGTCTACCTCTATTCAATGTGTATATATCTATATCAGTACATAACTGTTTGGAAGGATAGATATGATTGGTTATTGATTAGAAGTGGGATTTGTGCATACAAATGGATCGCATGTTATTGTTTGAATCCGTTTAATGCCTATATTGAAATGCATCTTACCATCCTCCTATTGTCTTCAGTAGAACACTCTGTTCTTTCTTTTTGATGTTGTGAGAGAGCTTAGAATTAATAATATACCAAATTAGCAATAATGATGATGGTGGTGGCAGTGATGGTGGTGTAATTAGTAGCAATAAGCGAATATAGTTGACATGGAGGTGGTGCTATGAGAAAAATGTTGCTCATCATATAATTGCTATGTAATTAGTAGCAAGAAGCAAATATAGTTGACATGGAGGAATATATATTGTTTGTTTGTTTGTTTGTTTCCCCCAAAAATGATTCTTTCCACCAAAAACAAAGAGTAAATAATTTAGTAATTTTTATCTCTTTATTTCAAGGAAATGACGATCTATGTAAAAAGAATTAAGAAAATGGTTAAATTTAAGGGTAGTTTGAGATGTTCTAAATAAGTGCACTTTTTGACTTTTTATAAAAAAATGTGTAGAAAAGTAGAGAAAGTAGAAAAGTAGAGAGGATATGTTGATAGATGTTAATTGATGTGACCCAAACAAATGTATGTATGCAAAAAAAATGTACTTTTTTAGTACAGGCCAAACACCTACTTAGTAATTTTATGCTATCAAATTTGTTTGCATTCAGTTCAAAATGTTCTAAATGATAGTTTTTGCCCCTTTTTAGTATAGTCTTTGTACTTCTATTCTTACTGTCTAAATTTCTTATTAAAATTTACAAATTGATAAGCATCATCCTCCCCTCTCATAGGAAAATGAAGGGCCTATTTGGTTTGGTTTTGAAATCAATTTTGAAAGATGAGTTTTTGAAAAGAGTTTTCAAATTTTGAAAATTTGTTTGGTTCTAAATTTTGAAAATAGTTTTGTAGTTTGAGATGATTTGTAGTTGAATGGATGGATGTGAGAGAAAAAGTGACTGATTGATGTGTAGGATGTGAGAGAATGAGAGAGGAGAGAGAAAAGTGATTGATTGATGTATAGGATGTGAGAGTAGGAGAGAGGAGATAGAAAAAGTGATTGAAAACAATTTTGAGCAAATTGTAAACCAAACGAATTTTGGGTTTTGAGCTCTCAAAAATTGATTTGAAAACTACACCAAACAAGCATGAAGTGTTTGAGTTCAGGATCCGTGCCTAGTTTTGTCATGGGATTCCTTTTCTAAACATTTTTTTTAGTTACTTTTCTAAACATTTTTTAAATATACAAGCAATGAGGACTTAAGGAAGTTACTTTCTTTTGTTTTCTTAAGAGGTTCAAGCCCTTCCATATGCATTAGGAACTTCTCATATGCATCCTGAACAAGAGTAAAAAAGTTTACATGTTCTAATTATAAATGCTTTTTGTTAAACATCAAACTGTATAGATTTGGAAATCCCTTTGTTAATTTTATTACTTCCTTTTCTAAACATTTCTTGTCATTGCTTAAGCTCAGTTTACGAGTGCATGAAAAATGTAATGGAGTGGTACCTTTTATTTAACAATGTTGCACTCACTGACCACATTGCAAAAACATTCAAAGTCTTCCTGTTAGCTTTATTCCAAGGACAATTTTCCTTCAGTTTCACCTTCAAGACAATCTGGCCAGTGTCGAGGATCTCTGATCTTCTTGGTATATCTTGGCCATAAATATTCGTATTTGTTATAAGGGAGCCACTATTCCCATTCCACTTTGCTCCAAATACATTCCCTTCTTTGTCCTTTATTATACATAGTTACATTAATACCCTTTCACACAAAATACACTCCTTGAAAAAACCAAAATTTCAAGGGTGTTAATGTAACTATGTATAATAAAGACAAAGAAGGGAGTCTATTTGGAGCAAAGTGGAGTGGGACTAGAGGCTCCCTTGTTATAAAACCTTTTAATTTTAGAGCATGTATGTGGCCATTGATGTAATGGGGCTGTTTGACCATGTGATTGCCATGGTAGCTTGTTGCATAAGTGAATAATCACACGTGATAGATTATCTTCTACATGCCTATCAATATCATTTTACTCAATGGGTTTAAAAAGAAATGTAGCTCATTTAAATCTTGATGCAAGCTTATCACAGTCAGAAATTTTGTCATTTGTCAAGAATTGCATTTAGGTTTGTTTCAACTTCATTATACATGTTTTGATGCTGAATACTTCCATCTAGAATACCTGGAAATGTGTCTGGTGCATCAGAGACTTTTATGCAACCCATTAGAGTAAAATAGAATGGGTTTCAAATAGTCACTGTAGAATCCAGATAATGGCTTATAGAAGTCCATCAATGGCTTATTGAAGGGGAGGAAACATCTGTGTGGATGCTTTAGCAAAATTAGGAGCTAATCAACCTGCTGAATTGCTTATTGTTAATGACCCGCCAGCGGAAATCCGTAGCACTTTTGTTGCGGATATTATGTACCTGGCTGGGGCTGATGGGCCGTAGTCCCATTTGATGTTTTGTTACTTTCCGTTGTACCCAAAAATAAATAAATAATATGCACAAAGTTCTCTCTATCTGTCTGTGTGATGAGTAATGTGTTAATATCATAAATATTTGTTTTAAACTAAAAGAAAGTGTTCTCTTGGGAAAATAAAGGTTTAATCTTCATAACTTGGAATTCTTGCTGTATTTTGTGTACTTGACATTCGTCTTGGGGTGTGTTTCTGATTTGGGAAATGAAACTCTACTTCTTCCTATGAATTTGTTGGACCTATTAAGTCAGTCATAGATTCGTTTGTAAATTTTTTATGCTTTAAATGTAATTTGAAGAACTTATATATGAGGAATCTAGTTGGACAAAACTGGTGTAGTTTGTCAACTTAAGTAAATTTTGTTCCAGTGTCTTTAATCCATTTTAGTTCTCTTGGATTTACTCCATTGTTAGGGATCTTGTTGTAATTTGCTTTAATGGTATCTATTCCTGTTTCCTGAAGCATATAATCTCTCTGTGAGTAAACACTAAACATTGTTAAGGAGTGAATAATCATTTTTCTCTTTACTATGATTAAACTTCAGGTAGATTATGCATGTACACCTGAGGAGGTCCAACAACACTTCCAATCCTGTGGGACAGTGAACAGGGTCACAATTTTGACAGACAAGTTTGGTCAACCTAAAGGATTTGCTTATGTGGAGTTTGTGGAAATTGAAGCTGTTCAGAATGCTCTTCTGTTGAATGAATCAGAGTTGCATGGCCGCCAGTTGAAGGTCCTTGAACTTACATTGATCCAATTAATTACTTTGCAGCAGAGAAAGATGATTATTTAATATGCAATGGATTCTGTTCTGCAGGTTTCTTCAAAACGAACTAATATTCCAGGGATGAAACAGTATCGAGGAAGGCGTCCGAACCCATATATTGGTTTTCGAACACGAAGGCCCTTCATGCCTGTTCCACCTTTCTATCCTTCATATGGATATGGGTAAGCATAGAATTATCTAGGTGCCTTCGGTTGCTTGTTAGACAAATGGAAAGTTGGCAATTAAGATATGGGGGTGTTTGGGAATCTGGCTATTTTAGTAGGTTATTTTAGTTTTTGGCTATTTTAGTAGGCTAAAATAGTTGTGTTTGGGAAGAGGGTTGAATTTTTTTGTAGTTAGATGTGATGTTTATGAGAGAAAAAGTGAAATGATTATGGGTTTGATATGACATTTTGTCTTATTGGCTATTTTAGCCTATTTTGTCTTTTAGTGCTATTTTAGCCCAAAAAGCCAAGAAGGCCTATTGCCAAACACCCCCTATCTAGGTGGTGTTTTGATTGCTTTGCTTGCTAAACTAATGGATAGTCGGGAAGGGGAACCTTATGATGCCAATTGCAACTTCAATTTTCTTTTCTTTCGTCCACCAACTCAAGCACCACAATAGTGCATTATTATACTGGTTTTGCTATCACTTAGTGCTAAGAGAACTAGAGAAAGTTATGCCTATCAAATACATATTAGAAAAAAATTACAATGCTGCAATGGTTTACAAGGTATGAATTGTTTTGGTGAGGAATTCAGGCAGATTGATCCAATATAGTGTTGTCATGGAGGACAAACTTTCATTCACTTGCCTCAATAACATATGAAGGATTCCGTCATATTAGGTACTAAAGATAGCCCTTTATTTGCACGAAGCAGGGAGTGACGGTATATAGAAGTTTTTTAGGTTGGAAGCGCTTATGGGAGAGTGTATATATTTTATATATCCAATTATTTTTTCCTGCTTAGGTGTATATATGTGTTAAAATATGAATAAATATTAAATATTAAATATTGATGTCAACTACAAATTGTCTTTGTTAAGTTTAAGCAAAATATTATGTAAATAGAAAGTACTAGAATAAGTTTAAGTTGTTTTTTTTTTGTTTCTTTGAGATTTGTATGTTTGAGAGGTTCTATCCCAGTTGGGAACAAGTTTTTTTCCTCTATGGGAGAAAGTTTTTTCCAATATAGGAGTGAGTTTGTTACTTAGGAGTTTACAATGGAATTTCTAAGTAAGCTGTGTCATCCAAATAGGAATTTCTTGCTACTAAGGGTAGCACTATGCAGTATGCATTTTGTCCACAGAAAGACAGACATGCAACACGACACGAACACACTGATATGACAATTTTAAAAAAAAAAGGCAGGACATGACACTTTAAGGGACACCCAAAATATAGTCTCATATATTTATTACATGTTATTAAAAGATAACAAATAATACAATATAACAGTAATTCCTAGAGTCTAAACGAGGGATTTACAAGTATTAATGTGCCTAAGGTTTATATCATCTTTCTTTTATCATTGGATCTCAAGCTATTTTATGCATTTCATGTGTCTAAGAGATAAACATATGTGTCCCTCAAATGTCTAAAGCTTGTCTAAGTCTAAAAAACTAATAGAACACATTTGGACATGTGCCGGACACACGTCAAAAAGTATCCGACGAGTATTTGACATGGACACAGTAATTTCTTTGAAGTGTCAGTACCTTAGTTGCAGGAATTGTGCAACTAGGTGGCGATTCTGAGTAAGAATCGCGATTCCGCGAATCCTAGAAAGAAACGTGTAAGAATCACGTTTCTGTGGAGAAAGAAACGCGATTCAGTCCAAGATGGGATCGTAAAGTGGAGAGAGAGAGAGAGAGAGAGAGAGAGAGAGAGAGAGAAACCCTAGCCTTCGACGTCGACATAAGAGGAGAAAGAAGAAGGGTTGTTGAGAGAACTTACAGTGGACCAGTGTTGAGATTAGGGCTTTGATTGCCTTCGTCACTCTCTTCTCTCACTATCGATCACGATCGTCTTTGTCTCTGAGGGCTTCGATCATCTTCGCACTCTCTCGATCATCTTCGTCTCTCTCTCTTCGTCTCTGTGCTCTTCTCTCTCTCTCTCTCTCTCTCTCTCTCTCTTCGTCTCTGCTTCTCTCCCCTCTTCATCTCTGATCATATATAATATATATCATATATAATATATATAATAAATATAATTTATCATATATTAAATATGTAATAAAATTTATAAATTATAATTTTTACCATATATAATAAAATATTTAATTATTATTTCTTAAAATATCATATATAATAATAATTTTTGTAAATTATTATTTCTTAACTTTTTAACATATGATAAATAAAATAAATCATCCAATTATTTAAAAGAAATCTAATTAAACTATATATAATAAAAAAAAATATAAAATAAAATATCTAATTTTTCTTTTTATTTATTTTAACATAATTTATTATTCCTTATTTATTATAATTTATTATTTATAATATATATCAATTAAAAATAAAAAAATAAATTAACAATAATACATTATTTAAAAAATATAATAAATAAATAAAATAATTAATGTATATTAAAATAAAAATGTTTATAAAAAAACTTCTAATGTGCATTAAAATATATATATATATATATTACCGCTCTCCGAGATGCTCCCAACGTAAGAAACTTCTATCGGCTCACGATTCCTTGTCCCCGCTCCCGCCCCCCGCTCCTGTTCCTGCTCCTGCTTCCGCTTCGTGCAACTAAGGTTAGTACTTCTTAGCTAGTCCATTTTCCCTTGGGCTTGGCATATGAGAATTGTTTTAAGATCAACTTTAAAATTGAACTTTGTGATAGTCCCTGATGCAATGGAAGGAAAGAAATTGTTTTGAGTTTTGGGAAAAAATGATATGTTAAGCATCTCCAACAGGCTTGGAAGCTCTTTTAGCCATTTTAGCCAGACTCCTTATTTCAGCTCTCAAACATGCTATCCATTCCAGCACTCTTATTTCAAATGGCTGTTCACTAGCCAAGCATAAATAAGTTTTGGGCAACTTTATCCCATTGTGGTTTGGCCCATGTACGGATAATCCCCTTATCATTTCATAATAACCACATGACCCCTTGTAGTTTGTGGACCGAAATGCACCATTAACTTTTCCATCGAGTTAACATGTTTTGACAGCCACGTGCTTGTACAGAGAGTATACCATTTTTAAGTTAAAATAACCCTTGCATCCTTTCAAATTTACAAAATGTCATTTTTTCTTCATTCTCTCTGTACTGTTTGTTTCTCTCATCTCTCTCCCTTCCCAGTCCTCCATTACCACCCCCAAAACCATGGCCACCACCCGTATTACCTCACACCCAAATGTCAAGGCAAAAGGTTTAAAAAGTTTACATGCAAATGGAGAAGCGAACAGATCGCGAGGCTTGGCTTCTGCTATCAAAGGCGTCAAACAGTTCTTTCAACAACAATGGACTGAGAGTTCATCATCAATGGATGCTTCTTCACAAGTATCCACCAGTTGGAGAGATGAGCCCTTTCGAACAAGGACTTAGAAGATGATGAGATTGTGGTACTGAATCCAATTGTTACTTGGCATTCATTTTTAGAAAAATTAGAGGTGATACAGATGGATATTGATATGCCTTCTCTCCACAACTAGGAAATCAATAAAGATTTTAATTTAAATTATGATTTTAAGCTTGATTTTACTTTAAAATTTATTGAAATTAATGAGCTCTGTAATGAAAGTGGTAATTGAAATTAATGAGCTCTGTAATGAAAGTGGATAAGTGAGGTTGGTTGGGTTGGGGTTGGAGAAGTGGGAGTGAGGCAATGGAAGGACAGGGAGTTAGCTGCCAATGCAGATGTTTCTATCAATGGAGGTTCATGCATTTTTTATCCTGGTCCATTACTGCAAACAGAAAACTGGACTGAACTCCAGTCATTGTTTGCAATTTGTAATATATATTGTAGATTATAAATATATATATATACATATATTGGTTTAGAAGATGATGAGGGGGGCATTTGAGTAAATTTACACTTTTGTTGACAGAAGTTAGTGGTGCAGTGGTGCACTTTGGTCCACAAACTACGAGAGGGTTATGTAGTTATTTTCAAATGACAAGGGGGTTATCTGCACATGGGCCAAACCCCACAAGGGGATAAAGTGAAATTTGCTCATAAGTTTTTTCTGTCTTGCACGCTGTCGCACTGTGGCATCAACCCATCCTCCCTCGGCACCACAACAGCAGCCCCCCTCCCCTCCTCTCGCACAACCTCTTCCCACCACTGCCTGCAACTCTACCTTTAAAACCGCAGCAGTGGGCCTTCCTCCCACCATCACCTCCAAAACCACTGCCGCCTCCACCCCCTCCCCCTCCCCCCTCCCCCATAGTCTTCTCTCTCCCTGAAGCCTCACCACTGCAGCTGGAAGATCAAAGCACCAGTGATTTCACAGTTTTGTGCAACGTTTTTCTTTATTGGTAAGTTTTGTACAAAGTAATAATCTTTAAGGCCTCTCCTAGTATAATCCTTAAATCATTTTTTTTTATTTTTGTAAATCCTTTAGGGTATTGTTTCTTTTATGGTAGATAGGTTCGTTATTTGTCCTTAATGTAAATAGAATTTTGATATAAATTTATGAGTCACTCTTTGGGCCTGCTTTGGATTTTTTCCCTCTTTTGTCCCTGCCAGTTAGATAAAAAAACATGGCTCATGTTCAGTTAGGTCATTTATACAGATCTTTGAGTGTCCAAATGGAAAGTTCTCAATCTGTGACAATGCGTAAAACACGTTTTATATAAGCTAATAATGACTAGAGAGTAATGAGAAGGTAATAAAATGAAGAGGGAGTTTAGAGGCCTTCTAATTGGCTAGTAGCTTGAGGGGAAAAGAACCTAGGATTTTATCTGTAATTTAGATCCATTGGGAAATCTCAAACCTTTCATGTATGTTTTTAGAAATTTTGACAATCATGGAATTAGGAAATAAAAATAACCATCGTCTACCCCATATGTAGTTCTGGAGCCGCAGAAATTTGAAAAATGAAAAAAAAAAAAAAATAATAACAGAACCAAGGTTTTTTTTGTTGTTATCCTTCTATTACAAGTTCCTTAGCAGGGAAACATAGACAGAAAGAAAAACGTATCTCTTCTTCAGAGTTTTTACTTACAATTAATTTGAATATATGGCTTTTATTGTTCCCTCCTATGATGGGAAAGATTGTTTCTGCCTCGGATAACTATTTTGCATTGTTAGCTTGTTTTTTGATCTTGGATTTGGGAAGGGACTTGTGGAAAAAACAAAAAACAAAAGAAGGGAAGGAAGGGAAATATGAATGAAATATAATGCTAAAATTTTTCACATTTTCCTTCTCTTTTCTGTTCTCACAAATCCCTCCCCAAATCCAAGGTCCAAACACAAACCTAGAGTTCAAGTTGTAAATTAGGATTGATGTGATTTTTTTTTTCCCCCCTACTGTGCAGAAGGGTTCCAAGGTTCAGACGGCCCATGCGGTACAGACCATACTGATTTTGGATCTTGCTCGACTTGTGGCCCTACTGAAGATTCACTTTCTTGTTCGAGCAACTGCCTCATTTATGAAGCATCAATTGCAAAGTTAGCTTATTATTTTCATATCAATATTTCTGCAATATGGATGAAGGGTGATTTCATAAGAACTTGTACCATCAGTTGCATACCAAAAAGCAGACTTTTTTTTATTGTTTGTTCTTTCCAGTATTTTTGCTTATTGTAGGAATAATGGATTTAAGTTCTATGGATGGAAGAATCAGTCAAACAAAACGTTTGTTGTGAAAATGGTTCTGAATGATGTCTTCTATTAATTTGAAGTCTGATAGAGTTCAAATGTTGTCGATACAGGGTTAATGACTGGATGTTTTTATAGCAGTATGCAGGGATGGATCATTGCTGTTAATTCATGAAGCTTTGCTGCTGTAGTTCAGATGAAGAGAATCAGTCGGCAATTTGAATGTGGGACACGTCGTACGTCTGTGGCTCTGCAGTCATATTGCAATCTTCAACAGCGGGAAGTTGCATGTTTCATGAAATGCACGTCATAGTTATATATGTACATGAAGAACTGTGATGGTGGTGTGTGCCATGTTTGGAATTTAAAGCAATCTCAATTTCATGTTGAAAAGCAGTGAATATCATGCAAGAAATGCTTTTTATCCAGAAGCTGGAATTAAAGCATTCTCTGTTTAGTGTTGGAAGTATTGAATAATTGCTTTGCTGCTATTTTCAAAATTTGAGAAGGTGATATCCATATCTTGACGAGGAAGACGGTAATTCTCAATTTTAGGTTGCACATTGATATTCTAGATAATTATGATATGAAATTTTTCTTTGGGGGATGTTGTTAACTACCACCTAAAGGGCATTGGAGTTTATCCTTCATATGTATGTTTATTATTGATTGGTGATATTACACTATGCGTCTATGATTGTGACACTGAACTTTTAGTCTTGATCAAGGTTGACACACTTTTAGTCTTGATTAAGGTTAGTATGTGTTGAAAATATATTAATTATACAAAAATTGTTTAGAAATATATAAAAATATAAGAATACGTAAAATGTGTATTAGAGTTTTAAATTTTATTTTTTTATTTATTTCTTAACCAATGCATATAGGGTAGTAATTTTTTTAGCCATAGAAGAACATACGTGGGGAAAAGGGGAGAGAGTGCATGGATGAGAGTAGAACTCGCGTTGTTAAAGTGTCTTTATGAGTAATTTTTGTAAGTGGTGGCATATGTCAATAAGCCTAGGTTGAATTTGCTCTATATAATTACACAAGTTGTGCTATCCTAAGTTACGGCTCAACTTGAGCTAATCATTATCTTCAAATTAACCTCTTGAGTTACTTAGAGAATAAATCACGTAATCTCGAGTCAATCTATATGGCCCATTCATAAATAAATTTAAATATGCTTATTTTGTTTTCTTATTGGCTCAAGTTAGGAGCTCAAATTTTCTATTGAATTCATTTTTGAATTTTATTTTTATATATTACAACAAAGTTAAATGATATTATATACAAAATTATATGTTATATATAATTTGTTGTTTGGGTCAAGCCCCACTTCAAGCATAGTTTTGGAGTTGGTCCATGATTATGAAAGACATGTCCGTCCTAGAATTGCTTTTTAAAATGATTTTTTTAAAATTAAAAAAAAAAATTTATGATAAATTACTATCATATAAAATTAAAATATTTATAATTTTAATATATAGTTCACATATTTTAACATATTTTTATATGTTTTTATACATATCAATACACCTTTTGAAAGAGAATCATCTCCATTGCTTTCTTCATCTCCAGCAGCCGCCTGTGGAATGACTATTGAATGATGGCTGAACCAAAAAAATTACCGAAGAAATGCTTTTTCAATATATTTTTAATGGGTTAATTACACTTAGCATCTCGATATTTTTATTAAAATCCCACTTTAATCTTTTTACTTTCAATTCTAAACCCTCTACATTTTAAATTAACTTGTAATTTCATCTTTCCATACGTCTATCATTAATGAAGTTGACGGAACTTGTCATGTGAACTATACATGACATTTTTATTGTCTTATTAACACTCCTACACTTTTATTAAAATCTCATTTTTAATTATTTAACTTTCAATTTCCGTTAAATTTATCGACGGTTGATGAACAAATATATAAGATTGAAACTTAATTTAAAATGTAAGAATTAATTGTTAAAATTGAAAATGGAGAGATCAACGTGATATGTTAATAAAATTGTAGGTAAGGCCTCGTTGGAGGAGTGATGTTTATGGCAAAAAGTGAAAAAGCCACTATGGCCTCATTTGTTTGACGGATTAGATTGGATGGGATTATGAGAACAGCAAGATTGAGTGAAATGATTATTAGTGTTGTGATATTAGGTTAGAGATACAAGATAAATGTCACGTTTGTTTGGTGGATTAGGTTGGATGAAATTGTTAATAAGAAGATGGTTAGTGAAGAGCTTGTTAATATGGGGATTGTTAGTAAAAGTGTATTTTTTTTTTTTTTTGTGGGAGATTGTTAGTGATGAGATTGTTAAATTATCTTTATATAAAATAAATAAATAAAAGTATTTATGTATTAAAAAAAACTAAAACAAATATTAAAATAAACAGGTGCACTTGACAAAAAATAAATTAAAAAATATATTTTTTTTAATATATAAAATAAACTCAATCCACTCACTATTTTTTTAATCTGACCAAAAATCTAGCTAAGCTAATCCTCCTCTTGAGGGGGATTACTAAACCCCTCACGCTATTAATCCCCCTCCCAAATCATCACCAAATAAGGTGTAGGTGGGACTCACACCCATACTAATCCAATGTGACCCCCTATCCCGCTAAACAAACATGGCCAAAGTGTGCTTATTTGTATATTAGCGTGGTGATATTAGTTAATTATGACTAAATCTATAAAATTAACTAAAAACCTTTCTCACATATAATATAATTTTGTTAGTTTTATAAAGTGGAAGACAAAATGATAATTTAATCATCAATTTGTGTGAGGAGATTAGCTATCCCAACCCTCCCATAGGAATGCTAATCTCACCATGAGAGGGAATTCATACTCCCATGCGATTATTATTCTTATGACATTTTAGTGCACACAGACATAAATTTGATAGGTCCCACAAACTAATATAATTTTTTCTCCCAAACCCCCAATCAAACCCGACTTATAAAATTATCACATTATTTTTTTTTTTTACCTTTGACATATATTTTTATAAAAAAAATAAAAAGTTGACTAAAATTGACTTTTCTTAAATAAAAAATAAGTATAATTTACTTATTTTTCAACATTAACATCACATGTCTTAGAGAAGAAAAAAGAAAGAAAAGAAGAAGAAACATCTCGTGAGAGTTGTCCATCAAATTGTTCACGGCATCTTGATAGATGCGGCGAAACGCGTAAGAGTTGTTGTATGTTCAAAGATCGCGTACCCGCTGCGCCGCGTCACATCCCGTAAAAGGATGGGATCACCAGCTGGATAAAATTAAGGGACATTTACTGATTTTTATTAATTATATTTATTTATATATATGTTTTAATTGATAAATTTATCATTATAAATTTATTTATTAAAATAAGAAAAATTAATATATTTATCTCTTAATAAATTTATTAATAAATTTTAATGAGTAATAAATTTTAAAAATAAAACCAATTGATAATTTAAAGCTACTTGAAAAACACTTCATTATAGTCTGCATCTCATTAAAATAATTAATTAATAATGCTAGATCATAATGCTAAAATAATTTCAAATTTGTGTTGTGGATGCCAAAGATCATATTTGCTCTGTTTGGTACAGTTTAATTTCAGCTTATTTCAGCTTTCAGTTTAATTTAAGCTATTTTGATGTGTTTGGTTTAGCTTAACAATACAGCTTATAACTTTTTGTAAGTCAGAAATCAACTTATTCTTTGAGTGGGGCATGAGAAACTTAATTTATAAGTCAGAAATCAGCTTATATTCATAGTTATAAGTTATAAGCTGTTAAGGTATAAGTTATAAGTACTTTCCCACAACTCTACCAAACAGGACCATTATTAAATGATTACTATATGTGTTTTAGATAAGATAGACAAGCAATGGTTGTCAACGGTCCAGATGTTACCACAAACATGGATTACATCAATGTATTTGAATTGGAAGGTTTACATCAATCCATTATGGATTTTATTTTTATTTTTTTATTTTGTTGATTTGAATTGTTCAATTTTTATCGATTTTCAAGTCGATTATCTGTTGAGAAAATAAAATTAATAGGATAGCAATAGTCATATGTTTAGATCACATTTTGTTTAATAAAAAATAAATAAATTATATAATATAAGCAAAACATAAACCGTATATTTATTAGTTTTTTCTATGATTAATCTATTGAAGAGATACTAAAGATTAAACGGTTCTAATTAGCAAAATAAACTAAAAATAAACACATAATAAGTAGAACTTGACCCTCCAATCTAAATAGTACACCAAAGAGAAACTAAACCTTTAACATTATTAGGCCGACCATATTTGGACTCAGAAAAGAGGTCGACCATGTTCCAAAATCAAAAAAATTGTTGAGTATTTTCGAAATACCACGTGTTCACATTCTTTGAAGACTCCTTCACTAATTATCGTTCATCATGTTCTACTCATATTCCTCAATTGATCAACACAAAATTATAAATCTCACATTTTTTCACTAATTATAATACTCTAAAGTATCACGTGACTGAACTCCAGTATAACTTCCCACAAAATTAAGTCACTTAATTTTCATAAGAATAATAATTGTTTTGCCTTAAATTTTAGTAATGAATTAAATGGTTTGGTCGTTGAGGATAGATATGTCCGTTCACACGTGGTGGTTGATGGAACTTGGTTTGGCAAAATTTATTCATTGTCAACTCCACGATTTATTTGTGGAGTAATGTTACAATATTAAGGGGTAATTTGATAAGCTTTTATTTTTTAATTTATTTTGCATCATATTATCTTTCACATTTTTTATATATAAAAGGACAAAAAAATTTTAAAAAGTTAAAAAGTTAATTTTTAACCAACTTAAATCATCCCTAAATTTATATTTTATACCTAATTTATAATTAAATATAATATATAAATATAATCATCATAACATTATTATTATTCTTCTTCTTATAAGACTCACAAATACATGGTGAGATTATATTTAGGATATACCTACATCAATATCATATGTAACACGAAAATAAATACGGGAGAATGAAAAAAAAATCAAGACAAAGTAATTATAATGTTATGAAAGTATAGTCAATTTATACATCAAATTGTGCAATGAAAATCTTGTACTTCTCTTTGTAATTATTTTGTGTTTATATTATTTTTTTACAATTGTCTCAATAAATAATTAATTTATTATGATAATTGAATTAAAGAATTATATGAGATCCATTTATCATCAGAGTACTTTGAATCGTTAATTCACTATATTAAAAAAACTTATTTAATTCCTATCATTTATATCATCGCTGCTTTTAAACATACCTATTGGGGTTTGAGGTTTGCTTATTTTGTTCATTTATTGAATTTTTATAAAAAGAAGCGTAGAAAAATAGAAAAATAATGTGACAACTTGGCTAATTTAGTTTACTTTTTGACTATTTGGCTATTTTATAAAATTAAAAAAAAGTCATGTTTGTGATGATTTGTGAATTTTTTGGTAATTAAATAGCTAGTTGTAAAAGAAAAATAATTGATTGATATGTAAGATATAATATTTTATTGGTTATTTAAATTATTTTATTTTATTTTATCTTTATTAACTATTTTAACCAAAATAGATCATTCCAAACACCCCCTTAGAGGTTTACCAAATCACATATTTTTCATTACACTTATTAAATATATTATAATTTTTTTCGATTTATTTTATGATTTTAATTATTAATACATGTAAATCTGTATATTAAAAAAATTTAATGAAATATTTTGAAAATAGGAAAACAATATGGTGCACACATTTCAAAGAGTGCACCATGTGCACTTTATAATTAAAAATAATAATATAAGTTTAATTTTCTGAATTATAACTAACAAATAAAAATATTAACATAAGGTAAATTCATAAATTATAATTAAAAATAATAATTATTATAATTAAAAAAATGGCATAACTAAAAGTGTACACTATTTTTTTAAGGATAGTATATTAAAATTCCCCTTTTGGAAATATACATACTGGCTAGCTCACAAATCGATCTCACCTGGGCAGGTCCTTTTCTCCAATTAGGAAGAGTGTTGAAATTTTTTATTTCCGTTGTACCTAAAAAAAAGAAGAGTGTTGAAATCTGACTTCCCTTTCTCTAAGGATAATAATTTGACTCGTAATTTGTTATCCCAATTTGGATTGTGCATATAATTAGAGAGTTAAGATTAATTATTTTTTTGATTTTGAACTTAAATATGATATAATCCGAAAACATAAATATTAAATGAGTTGTATTTAGGTTGAATACGTAAAACTTAAAATAGACACATTTATTTTGTATGAAAATTCGTATCGACACGTTGACACGGACTTATTATTAACTCGTATGTAATCCGAATATAATTTGAATTTAGTAACCATTATACCTTGAGTAATTCATTCTCATCCGTTACATTAAAACTTAAAGCTCTATATAATATATATCTAATAAAGTATTAATGATAAATTAGTAGAAGTCAAGATTAGTAGACATAAGAGTTTTTAAATGTGTGGCAGCAGTGTTTTTATAAAGAAGTCAATGCGGAATAATCACAATAATGTTACTTTAGATGTGACATACCTATATCATTATTATTAGACCATCTCCAACGGTTCATCAAAAGTGATATCAAATTTAAATTTTGATGAAAAAGCCACTGTTCACAGCTCCAACGGTTGCACCAAATAGATATCAGATTGAGATTTCATCAAATAATTCATCAAACTGACGCGAAGATACTGATTTCACCAAAACACTGTTGGTGACCGTTGGAAGGAGGACTCGGTCGACCAACCGGTTGCCCGGCCGGTCGACCGAATTCATTTGAAATAGATAGGTTCAAACCGGTCAAAAAAGGTTCAAACAGGTAAAAAAATAAAAAAAATATTTTGCCTTGCCGGTGGACCGGCCGGTCGACCGGCCGGTCAACCAACCGGTCGACCCAAATGAAAGTTGATTGCTGAGATGTGCACAGATTCATCTGATTGCTTAATTAAAGAAATCATCTTCCTCACCGAGGTATGCACAGATTCAAACATCTTCCTCATCTGATTGCCGACCCAAACATCTTCCTCACCAATCAAATTAAAGAAAGCTGCAATTGTTGAGATATGCATCTGATTCATTTGATTGCACAATACATCTTCAGTGAAACCACCAAACATCTTTGACACGGGATTTGAAATATTCTATGGAGAAACTTAGCAATGCTATACAAATAAACCAGCTGCAATTATTTCATCATTGAAATATTTTAAAAAACATAGCGTTGAAACATAGAGTTCTAAAAAAAAAATATTTATGCTTCCCGGTCGACCAACCGATTGACCTACGGGATTTGATACGGGATTTGATGCACCGTTGGAGCGAGTGGTATGAGATTTGGTGAAATGGGTCATTTTTGACTCAGATTTGGTGAAAAAAGAAATACACCGTTGGAGATGCTCTTACTAGTTTGGTATTAGATGAAATTTGTTTTGCTTTTAAAATTTTATTAGATATTTAAATATTAATGAGTGATAATAATTTAGATTGGATGTATAATGTATTAATGATGAATATTTTTAATTATTTTCATTAATATTGACATATATATATTATCATTGTGTATATTTAAACAAGTTATTCTTATGTGATGTGAAATAAGATTTTCTTTTTCTTTTAAATAGATTATACAATTTACTTATAATTTGAAATATGAACTTATGCTAATTGTAAACGTGGCGTATTAGAATTAACACAATTATAAACCGTGTTAATATTTGATTATTTTAAATATGAATCTGATACGACAAGCCACCAAAACTATACCATAAAGGCACGATTCGCACCCTTTCTTCCATGCCCTCTTTTTCTTGAAAAATGCTAGACCCCAAGATTTTTATCAATTTTTTTTTATCAAATATGTAAGACCATATGAACTCTGAACTTTGAGTAATTATATTCATTAATATTATGAATATGTGATATTTTATAATATTATAATTTATGAAGAAAATGTATATGCGAAATATTGTGTTAAGTGATTGGAGAATAGAAAAAAAATATATTGAATGATGATTGATTAAAAAATATAGACACGGATATTCTGATAATATTAACAAAAAGGGAAGTGCTACATCCCCTAATTTGGGGAGCCCTGATCCCCCGAATTTTCAAGCCAAGGCAAAAAAAAAATAAAAATAAAAATAAAAATAGTCGTTTTGGGGATTAGGGGGATTAGGAGAGGCTTTTTTAGAACTCCAAATCATTTTCCTAACAAAAATGAGTGAGACCACTAAAAAGAGGAGCATTAATAGTTGTAAAGTGGTGTGGGTCCCACATGATGGGTTGTTTTGCTCTTGTGTGTGTGTGTTTTTTTTTTTGAATTTCCACCTCATTAGTGGTCCATTAGTACTCTCAAATTAGTGGAATGAATCATTGTTGTAATATTAAATAATTTGACGTGAAGCCTACCATCGTATTGGTAAAAAATTAAGAGAAATGTTAGGGTTCATGAAATTTTTTTTATGAAAATAATCATGAAAAATTTGTGATCCTTAGATTACCTTGACCATTTTCTTGACCATTTTCATGAAAGACTTTTTATGATACGTTCTGAAAAATTAATAAAAATTAATAGAAGTCTTGGGTTACCTAATATTGCTCCTCTCTCCCTCTCCTCTGTGATTTTATCCATCCGACTACAATCCCTGTCACACCATTCAGTACTTGCTTCCTCTTTCTCTATAAATACAGCTATTCACAAAGTTCATCTTCATTCCTTTGATCCCATTATAATCTCTCACTACACAGTTCCATATACATATAAATATATATAATATTTTGAACTGTTTGATCCATTTTAGTTTCTGGGTATTGCTTGTTTGAGTGATTCTCACACAACCATGAACGCTCTCGCCGCCACAAACCGCAATTTTCGTCACGCTGCTCGCATTCTTGGGTTGGACTCTAAACTTGAGAAGAGTCTTTTGATCCCATTCAGAGAAATCAAGGTAAGAATAGAAAAGTTTATGTTTTCAATTCATGGGTTGTTTATATTTCTTGATAATCTTGGGAATGGAAAGAGTTATGATCCTGTGATTTTTGGGTTTTGATCAGGTGGAATGTACAATTCCTAAGGACGATGGAACTCTGGTGTCCTACGTTGGATTCAGAGTTCAACATGATAATTCTCGTGGTCCTATGAAAGGAGGGATCAGATATCATCCCGAGGTTATTGTTCAATTTCTTCTGATTTTGTGCCTTTTCTGGTTTGATGGTTTGGTTGTTTTTAGGTTGAATTGAGGGTTTTTTTTTTTTTTGGGTCTTTGGAATTCTTGGTTGATATAAATTTGGTAAACTAAAACTGTGTTTGGTTGTCCATAGAAGTAGGATGACATTTTGTAAATCCATTCACTATCCGACAATGGAGGTATTTGACAAGTAATAAAATCAAGCCAAACTAATCCTTGTGTCCTAATCAAGTGTGGATGGTGACATGAATTGTTTTTTTTGTTATTCTGCCCTGTCAGAAGTTATATGTTTAGTTAAATTAATTAAATTCACATGTTTTTTTAGGAGTCATTACAAGTGCCAACATAAAACCTTTCATGTCATTGTTAGTGAAAACAAACTGTTCTAGATGTATGTACTAATTCCATTACTATGCTAGTTGTCTTGAAATGATTTTGTTTTACCACGATATCTAAACTCTGTTTGGAAAAGGGATCATCTGCTATGTTTGAATTTTATGGTGCTAGAATATGTTGGGGAGTACTTGCCATTTAGCTCTTAGCTTTGTCTAACTAAACTACAAGCTAGAAATGTCTCGAGATCTCTACAATTGCATGGTTTGAGAAATATTGGAACTAGGATGCCATTTTGATGTGATGTTGGTATTATAGTTTTGGATCAACTAAAGTATCATAAAAGTCCTGATTGCTGCATGCCATTTACACAATTTTAATGGAAATTATTTGTAATGCAGTGCTGCACATCAACTGAAAATATGATTTACCTGGGACTTTTTGCCTCAATATTTCCCTGATGTTGTCATTGAGTACAAGAGTGGAAGTTTTAAGTTGTTGAATTATGATATCTGAACTAATGAATTGTATGTATCTGGCACAAATGACTGGCCTAGCAGTTTCACTGGATAGTGATCTTGCCAGATTGATCAGTTTAGATAGTGCCCTAGGGTATTATTGATGAGTTGATGTGGATTTTATATTGTGGCTTCAATTGCATGACTCTCTTTCAGACTCTAAACTGTCATTTGTACATCTCCCATAAGGCCATAGTAATTACTCAAAAATAAATAAATTTCTGATAATCCTGGAAAATAATCCTGGTATGTATATAGCATAAATAGTTTTTTTTTTTTTTTATCGTGTATATAATATAAGGGTCTTGCTAATAAGTGCTTCTAAGGCACAAGAAAAAGTCGAAGAAAAGGAAGAACTCAGGACACTTGTTATTGAATTCAAAACAACTTTTCATTGAAACAAAATATTTTATAACTTTTTCACCCCAATCCAGAAAATAAACAATTAGCATTTGCCATAATATATAAAGGTTCATTGAAGAAGTTTGTTTAAAGTTCTTCCTTAACATCCAATTTTTTCTCAATGTTTCAAAAATAGGACTGGCCCAGTCCGGATATACCCTTTGACCGGTCTAAGTTCCTGTCCAAATATACTCTTTAACCAGTTTTACTTGAAAATTGGCCTCCTTTAATTGAACCGGTGGTTGAACTGGTCAACCGGATGCCGCAACACCGGCTTGGCAGTCTAGAAATTGGCGCATGCTTCTGAAAAAAATAAGCTCCAAGTTTTGCACATGGGACCTCAAACAAGATGTTTGAGTACTTTCCACTAAGCCACAATGCTCCTTATTGATAAATGTAACATATATTTTATTTATTGTATTCATTATCTTTATTACATTTTTTTCAAACATCATGTATAATTAATATATTTTGCAAATAATAAATATAAATATATTTATATAATTATATATGTAATTTAAATTTTAAAAATAATTTAAATATATGTATTTTAATTCTTATATAATTATTAAATAATTTTAATATATTTATAAAATATATATATTTTTTTGATAAATATATTTATAAAATAATTATGACATCACAATTCGACTCGACGGTTGAACTAATGATCCATCCACCCGGTGCTTTTTTCGGTTTGATCACTGATCTAGTTTTTAAAACATCGGTGTATATATCAGTGTCTTCTGAATTTTTGTTCGAACTTTTGGAATCCTTACTTTAAAATTCATTTTACTAATCATTCATATACAACAGTAGAGTAAAAAGAAATTACAAATACACCCCCTGAGATTTGATTAAAATACGAATCGCTCCCTGTGGTTTTGGAAATTACATTCCACTCCCTGAGGTTTCTAATTTTATAACAAATCGTCTCTTTTATTAATAAATTATCAAGTCAATTAACAGTTTTTAATGATGTTAGAAATATGTTTCAATTAATAATTTAGGTAATTTTATTATTATATAGAAGAGCAATTATGAATTTTATTTCTTTAGTTAATTCTGTTAAATAAAAAATACTAACAATGAGGTATTTGTAATTTTCCAAACTACAGGGGCAATTTGTACTTTAAGCAAATCTTAGGAGATATATTTGTAATTTACCCAAAAAGAAAATATATACGATTCTTCATTTGAATTTTTTACTGAGATGTTTCTTCATTTTCTTGAACAAGGTTGATCCTGATGAGGTAAATGCTCTGGCTCAACTAATGACCTGGAAGACTGCTGTAGCAGATATTCCTTATGGTGGAGCTAAGGGTGGAATTGGATGCACACCAAGTGAGTTAAGTAAGAGTGAGTTGGAACGTCTCACTAGAGTCTTCACTCAAAAGATTCATGATCTTATTGGGGTAAATATGGATGTCCCCGCGCCAGATATGGGGACTAATGCACAGACCATGGCTTGGATTTTGGATGAATACTCAAAGTTTCACGGTCATTCACCAGCTGTTGTGACTGGAAAGCCCATAGTAAGCAATCAAGACAAAAATCCGAGAACATGATTCCTAGCTTTGAAATAACACTTAGCAAGTAAAGTAAATTTCTTGCTTCTTTTCACAAGAACCTTATAAATGCGCTTTTTCATTTTTAGGATCTTGGTGGATCCCTGGGTAGGGAGGCTGCAACTGGGCGTGGTGTCGTTTATGCCACAGAGGCTTTACTCGCTGAACATGGAAAGTCAATAAAAGATTTGACATTTGTTATACAGGTATATTTGACATTGGTGCTTCCATGTTAATTACTTAATCAGCCGTGCTAGGCATGGATTCTTTTGTAAGTAATGTTTTTAAAGAAATTATTTTCAGGGTTTTGGGAATGTGGGATCTTGGACAGCAAGTCTCATTCATGAGAGAGGTGGTAAGGTCATTGCAGTGAGTGACATCACTGGAGCGGTTAAGAACCCAAGTGGGATTGATATACCAGCGTTGCTTAATCATAAAGAAGAAACGGGGAGCTTGAATAATTTTGATGGTGGAGATTGCATGCATCCAAATGAATTACTCCTGGAGGAATGTGATGTCTTGATCCCATGTGCCTTGGGAGGAGTTCTGAACAGGTTTATCTCTTGTTTTGCCTAGAAACTTGTTACTTTCATTATCGTATTTTCTAAATTTAGCCCATGGTTGCTGGTTGTTACTGTCAGTGTTAGCTGTAGTATTTTATTTTCTTTTCTCTGATTCTTGGTTTGGTATACACTCAATAGTAGACTGTTAATTGACAATATACTTGATTTTTGAAACATGAAATAAAGCTGTTAAAGAATACGTCCAAGTTGAGACACAAATGTAATAATCTTTCTTGGCTCGAAAAAGGCATTTAAAATTGTTATTTGTCAACGTTTATGATTAATGAATGTCATTAAATCATATATTAGGAAAAATTTCAGTTTAAGTTCTTGTGGTTCGGCCTGTGTCTTATTTAAAAATAAGCACACTACTCCATGTGATTTGTGGACTAAAGTGCACCGTAAAGCCATGAACGGCTTAAGTGAAAAGACGAGAATACCCTTATACATAAGTAACTTCATTGTGCAAACTAAGGACATTTTTTTTGATTTATTTTTAGGGCAATATTTTCTTTAACTCCTCATTCTTTACTCTTTGTGCGGTTTACCCCTTAGCATTTGGAAATAAGCACATAATCCCCTTATATCCTAGCACGTGTTTCACACTTGCTATTAAATTGGGTAGAATGTTTGAGTGTGCACTGCAGTTCACAAATCACAAGGGAGTTAAGTGGTTATTTTCAAATAATCGAGGGTAATTTGCACATGGAACAAACCACAAAGGAGTAAAGTGAAATTCACCCTACTTTTTATTTAGCAATGGCCTTGATCCAACTTCAAGTTGCAATTGCTTGTGTAAATTGCTCATCTGTTCTTTTCATATTTAATCCGCATTACTTCATTATTATTATTATTATTATTATTTTTATTGTGAGCATGGCATCACCCAACAAAGGATGCATCCCTCGTGAAAGAAACATTAAATTTGGCAAGCATAATGGTATATGTAGTAAGCAAAACACATGTGAATTAAAAGAATGCTGCAGTTAATATTATGGTAATATGCAATTCATATTGTAATTGTCAAAGATAAGACATAACTGTGTCTGAAAGATGGTTGCAGTAAGGTTAATTTGGGAGATGATCTATTTGCAGTCTAATCCTCTAGGAAAAATATACAGATGTTTGCACATTTTTGTGAACGATTTGGACGTCCCAGAGATATGACCTACTCCCTTGGGGGTTAGTTTGAGAGTGTGAATTCAGTTTTTACTGGTGCCATTATATAAATGTAATGCTAAAACGTACTCCAATTTGTGATAAAGAAAAGAGAATGACGTCCTATTATAAATATAGAATGGGTTGTTTATACTATGGAATTGTTTCATGCCAAATGCAATAAGCAAACAAGTTGGACTTAAAGCGAATGGAATCATTTCTTTGGTCTTGTTGACCATTTATCCATTTTCATGGGTTGATCAGACAAGCTTGTGTCTGAATTCACAGCCGGAAGGTGAGTCATATGAACTTTGACCCATGAAGAGGCATGACTTGCATGTGTCTCCTATTAGACGTTCAAGTGGAATGAAGAAGACATATATTTTGAACTTTTTTTAATGCAATACATCTCATTTATTTTCTTGTACGTTTTTCACATTGCCCTTTCAAGAGAAAATGCTGGGAATGTAAGAGCCAAGTTCATCATAGAAGCAGCAAATCATCCTACTGATCCAGAGGCAGATGAGGTAACATTGATTTGAACTTTTTAACTCATCTTGGGAAATATGTACATTATTCAAAACTCAAGCTATTATTGCTGCTGCAGATTCTATCTAAGAAAGGAGTTATAATACTACCTGATATATATGCAAATTCTGGAGGTGTGACGGTCAGCTATTTCGAGTGGGTTCAGGTAACAAAAGCACTCAATATCCCTTCTATATTTCTGGTATGGTTATCAATATATGAAACCTTGTGTGAAAGCATTGAGAATGTGGGTTCAAATGTCAGTGTAATATAAGTGTAGTTTGAGATTGACTGTAAATTTTCAAAAACCTCAAAGAAGGTGAGTTTTACCCTTAATTTCTTAGGAAATGGCTGGTGATCCAACTGGAGACATACTATTGGGCCTTAAGCTTGTTCCTTCAGTGGAAGAGGAGTAAATAATTGACATATAACCAACCCTAAATCACATAACACAGGTTGAAATCATTTCATAAAACTCATATAAAATCTCCATTTTCCACCTAAAAATCAAATGAAATAGAGAAGCACTAAATGAGGCCATTCTTAAAAATGGACCTGCAAATAAAAGATGTTGATCATAAAACACAAGTTTGATCCATTGGATGAAAACTTGGTCAAACTATATCTTGGACTCTTTGTTTCCCTTGCCCCCTTTTCTTTTCATTGCAATCGTAATTTACTTCAGAGAAAAACGTATATTATTGGTGTCGGTGGTGTGTCTGTACATTTGTATGTTTGTGTTTTTGTTCGTGTCTCTGTGGGAAATCAGTATGAAAAATCAGGGATGGATATTAGATGTGAAGGGGAAACAATTATAATGGTTTACGATTAATTATGTTGTTGCAGAATATTCAAGGTTTTATGTGGGACGAAGAGAAGGTGAACAAGGAGCTTCATAGGTACATGACGAAAGCTTTTCATAACATCAAAAACATGTGTCAGACACACAATTGCAACCTCCGAATGGGCGCCTTCACACTGGCAGTGAATCGTGTTGCTCGGGCTACTGTATTAAGAGGATGGGAAGCATAATCAATTTCTTTCCATTTTATTTTTCTCTTTGTTATTTAAATATATGCTTTTGTTACAGGTGAAGAATGTAGCTTGACAGCCATTCTTCCCTACCATAATGTTTCCCAGTGTTCTCTTCTTTCTTCAGTCATGAAATTTGTACAGATTGTCAAGTGTATCAAATGAGGGATTGATTTAAGGGGAAAAAACAAATCAGTGTACTAGTTGGGAAAAAAAAAAAACTAGAATAATGATAAAGTTTATAAATTTTAATTATTAAAATCATAAACTCTTTCATGTATTGGTAATTACTTTTAGAAGATACATCTGATTTATAATTTTCCCTTGATCTAATGTGGAAAAACTGAATAAACATTCAAGCAATCTCTTGTGAGACAGTTTCTGACTCTCTCTCTCTCTCTCTCTCTCTCTCTCTCTCTCTCTCTCTCTCTCTCTCTCTACACACATATATATGTATGTGTGTATGTTCCTTTTGTTTTAGCTGGACTCTGAAGCTAGTTACTGAACCTTGGGTGAACTTTGAACAAACAGTGCTTTCTTTTTTAAAAAAATTTTCTTAAAATTTTTAACATGTTTTCCTGGACTACTGTAGCAAAGAGCAAATAATTGTAGTCATTTTGTATTTATTTTTGTCTCTTTGTATTTACTTTTAGGTAGACTTTTCAAAAAGCCTATGACTAGGCTTGCCTAAAGAGTTAGAAATCTTGTAACTTTTAGACGTAAAGTCTTGCAAAATTAGATATGTTAGATATAAAGTTAGATATGCATTAAGTCATATTTTGTTTGTATTCACCCTCTTGTAAGTTTATATATTGGCCTTTATGCCAACATAATGAAGCATGTAAATTCCCTTCAACTTCTCTCCATCTTTTTGCTTTCTTTTTTGTCTCTAAATTCTCTATCATAATTCCTTATTCTATAATTCCACCATAATTTCATAATAAAAATAGTAAAAAAGCTCATTTCCTTTTTTGTTTTGTAATTGGTATCAGAGTTTGGTGAAGAGCTTTTGAAAGCAAGATCAAGCTATGTAAGTATTTCTTTCTATGTATAAATTTTTGATATATATATATAAGTTTGTATGGTGTGTTTTATGTTATATAAAAAAAAAAAAAAAAAAAAAAATTTAAAAATTCCGTCTAAGTTTTTTGTGTATCTTTTGTATTTTATATCTTCATAATTAGTTGTTTCATTTATAGTTGTTGTAAAACTCATATGCTTGGTGTATGTCAAAACCCATATACTCATTAAGATCTTTTGACTATTGGCCAAAATTAAGTCTTTAAGATCATAAAGAGAAGTTTTAGGCACCAGATACATTAGGAGGGTCTTAGGTACCAACAACAATCTAAAATGGCAATTAATTCTGACGATATAATATGCTTTGGAAATACAAAAAATAATGTTAATAATAAATATGATCATAGTTTGCATATTACTAAAGAATCTGCAAATATAAATAGTGTGTGTTCTAGTTTAAATAATATTACTGATATTATGTGCTCTTGGTTTTCTAAATTAGATAAAAATCAAAAAATAAATCAAAATTATTTAGAGACCAAAATTGAGTCTATAGAATCTAAAATAGATAATTTGGGTTCTATAATAAATATTGACTTAAATAAAGAAGCAAAAACCAAATAAACAATTTGGTGACAAAATTAGAAACTATATCCTTCATAAACAATGATGGAATGAATAGTCCAGGAGATAGTTACATCCCTAGGCTATTTTATGGTACAAAAGATATTATGGTACTTCAAACCAATACCTATAATAGAACTGAATATGAAAATATTGTTGAAATATTGGATTATTGGAGAAAATTATATAAAGACCCAGATTTAGGTATTAATAAAAGAAATAGGCTACTAGATCAGATAAGAGAAACTTATCTAGAAAATGAAGCCCTTTTACAACATTTTAATTATGATATTAATATGTCAACTAATGATGATGATAGCCAATCATCCTCATCTGAAGAATCAATAGATCAAGATATTTCATCAGAAATAAATAAAGGGAAAAGAAAGGCAGAAGAGCCAATTGATCCCGAATTATTTGGCACATGGGGAGATGGAGAAAATTTTGACTTTATTCAAACAAATGAAATTAAAAATGATACTAACATTGGAAGTACCTCCAATCCTACACCTGAGCCAATAATATCTAGAAAAGATAATAATCATAAGTATCCAATAGCTCAAAATGGTACTTATTTAGATTTGTCTCATGTTCCATTTAAGGATCAACCACAAGCAATAGATGATTGGGCACAATCCTTGTCCATCATTATTACCAATTATAAAAATAGTTGGTTAAAGGAAAATTCCTTGATTATATTGCAGCAACTCTCCAAGGAGATGTGTTGCAATGGTTAAGACAGTGGGAAAAATCTGAAATTGGAAAAAGTCAAAAAACAGCTTTGTTAACAAATTTTCTCACACTTGACACAATTTTAGCTGAATTTGTAAAAATCATAAAAGAAAATTTATGTGATTTTGCAGGAGATACTAATTTGCAAGCAGATGCAAATTATATTTTGACTAAATTAGAATTATGTAATATTTGTCTTTTTGAAGACTATGTTCAAACTTTTAAAAAATATTATTATCTTATTGATCCACCAGCAAATCAACCCTGGTTAGATCAATTTTTTCATAAACTCCCTAATCCTTGGGATGAGTTATGTATAAAAAATTATCCTGATTTTCTCAAAAAAATGGGGAAGGAAGAATATGATAATCTTGATTTTCGCATTAATTATGTTCTAAGACTGATAGCAGATTGGTGTCTAGAAGCAAAAACGAAAAAACAAATAAAAAATCAAATTTCTAACTCACCGTATGGTCAAAAATGTTGTGATAAATTTTTTTTAAAAAAAGTGGAAAATTGGTTGTAATACATTTCCTAAAAGAAAAGGATTTTCCAAAAAACGTAGAAAATATAAATGGAAACCTTGGAAAAAGAACAAAACTTTTTCAAAAAAGAAAAAGTATATTCGAAAAAAGAAACCAACAAGTGTTTCAAAAAAGAAAACTTGTAAATGTTATATTTGTAACGAAGAAGGTCACTATGCACCCGAATGCCCAAAAAGGGAAAAAAGTGTAAAGAAAATAATCAAAGTCCTTGAAGAACAAGATTTTGAAATAATATATGGAGAATAAATTTCTGATGAAGAAGAAATCTTATATGAAATTTCTAGTGATGAAGAAAGTTCAGATGAAGAACTAATCTTCATGATGACTAATAGTAGTCAAGCAATATCTCAAGAAGTAGATAATATATCTCAAGAAGAATTGCAGGCAATTCGACTTGGAGATGCAATCGGGGAAGAAAAAACTTTTACCGACGAAGAATTAGCAAAGTTCGAAAAAATGCAAGAAGTTGCTGTTCCAGAAATTTACAAACTTTCAAAATTCAACTTCTTTTCAGCAAGAGTGTTTGAACAATACAGTGGTAACACTCAAGCAAAATGGTCAGAAGAAGGAAATATTGATATTCCTTTTTTTTATAAGAAAAAGGTTACAAGATGGAAAAAGAAATATCCTGAAATTCAATATATTCATATTGGATTAATTCAAGTAACCATAACAGCCTTATTCCGCCAAGGGATAGATACTCCTATTTTGACAGAAATTTTTGATAAAAGATTTTCTGACCCAATGAAAGCAATCATTGGAGAAATTCAGTCTAATTTGGCCAATGGAGTAGTTTGGTTTAATGTTAGACCAAATTTCTTTATTTCCATAAATGATCCTAATCTTGAAGATACAGTCAGAATAAGAATTAAAGCACAAGGATTAGGAATGAAATCAAATTCTCATGATTTGCCTATTCGTTGGAAAACAATTCACGAATTAACCAAATTTCCTGAAACAAAAACAAGATCAAACGATAATAAAATCGTTGAAATCTTTGAACCAAGACCATTTGACACGGTAATACAACCTCGTCTAATGAATTGGAGCGATTTAGAAGTCCCTCGACAATGGTTAATCCAAGACCTAGTGGGACAAGGAGAATCTTCTAAAACAAAAAAACCTGCACAATTACAAATGCAGGCATCAGGAAAAAATTTATATATTGAAAATACAATTCCAAAAATTAAAAGAACAACTTCTGTATTTGAAAAAGATTTTACTAATAAATCATTTTCAAAGTTAAGCATTGGAGAATCAAGTAATAATTTTAATCAAGAATCTATTACTTCAAACAATGTTTAAATTCCTATTTTTCCAGGGACAAGAAAACTTGAACATATTAAATCTGCATATATGTATCATTTTCAAACAAAAAATGATGATATTATTTTTTCTCCTAACCAAGGAAAAAGAAGGTACACGTATGTATTGGAAACATTTAATTTTGCAGGTTATAAACCCTATAGCCTCAATGCTCTCATAGACACAGGAACTACAGTTAGCTCATGTAAATGGAATGCCATACCAAAGGAAAAAATGGACATTAATGAAACATCCAATTTTGGTTACTGGAATAGATGGCTACCATACTTCCATACAATTCAAGGCTAAAAATATAGCTATTTGGTTAAATCATAACAAATTCATTATACTAAAAATCTTATGTTTTCCGTATATGCATGGAGATTTCCTTCTTGGAAATAATTTTATATATAAATATCTTCCAATGCAAATACAGGAAAATGCCATTTCATTAAGCATAAACAATGTCTTAATTCATATTCCCTTGTTAGAACAATATAAATATATTTGTGATAAAGAGTTTGCGCCCGTGCCGCGTGGTGATTTAACTCCCATCATCAAAACTATCGATGAATCACATTGGATTTATAAGATTTTAGAAGAAAATTTTAGTGAACATCCATTAAAACTATGGCAACGTAGTCTACGATATTATAGTTTAAAATTGAAAGACCCTAATGTTATTATTAGAGTAAGACCGATGATCTATACTAGACAAGATATAGATGAATTTGATATTCAACTCCAGGAACTTTTAGACAAAAAGTTAATTAAAGAAACTAAAAGCCCTCACTCTAGTCCAGCTTTTATGGTAAGAAACCATGCTGAAATAAAAAGAGGAAAAGCTCGAATGGTAGTCAACTATAAACGGCTAGATGAAAATTTAGAATTTGATGGATATTTTATTCTACGAAAAGATGTTTTGATTAACTTAACCAAATGATCAAAAATCTTTAGCAAATTTGATTGTAAAAGTGGATTTTGGCAAATTCAATTGACTAAAGAATAAAAAAAATTGACAGCTTTCAGTACACCTAGAGGACATTACCACTGGAATGTTATACCTTTTGGATTAAATATTGCACCACAGGTATTTCAACGGTGGATGGATACAATTTTTAAAGACCTTAAAGATTGTTGTGTAGTTTATATTGATGATATACTTATCTTCTCTAAAACCAAGGAGGAGCATATGAAATATTTAAAATTATTTTGTGAAAAATTCCAAAAATATGGAATTATTTTGTCTCCAAAAAAGATTGAACTAGAAAAAGAATCAATTGAATTTTTGGGAATAATTTTAGACCAGAAAGGTTTAAAATTACAAGAACATATTTTGTCCAAAGTACGAGATTTTCTTGATACTCTCGAAAATATAACACAATTACAGAATTTATTAGGCATTTTAAATTATGGACGAAATTTTATCAAAAATTTTTCAAAAATAGAAATTCCTTGGTTAACCAAATTAAGGAAAAATGTTATTTTTGAATGGACAGCAGAAGATGTTGCTTTAATTAAACAAATTAAAGAAAATGTTAAAACTTTACCGGATGTTTATCTTCCTAAAACAGGCAGTAAATTAATTTTAGAAACTGACGCCTCAGAAGCATGCTGGGGATGTGTTCTTAAAGCAATACCAAGTAATTTATGGTATGATAAAGAGATACCTTTATCAGAAAATGGGATTAGACCAAGAAAAAATCCAATACCCATAAAATTACAAAAAGAAGAATTAATTTGTGGATATAATTCTGGAACATTTAAATCAAATGAACAGAAATATATTATTTTTAAAAAAGAATTACTTGCAATAAAAAGTTTTCATATTTATTTAGCCCCATAAAATTTTATTGTACGCACTGATAATAAGGCAGTAAGAGATTTATTGATCAATAAAAAACCTATTGAACAAGGAAGAAGATTAGCCTGGTATAATAAAATTTCTGAATATACTTTTGAAGTAGAACATCTTAAAGGTACTAACAATTTTCTTACAAATTTTCTTAGCAGAAATTGTTTCAGAAAATTAAATTGCTAAACAAGTAAATTTAATTTTTGTAGAAGACCTCTAGACAAAGAGGAAACAATGGATAAGGGTAAACAACCCACTTAAGGAGATTGGGTGACAATTGCTAAAAAAGCAATCCCCAGAGAAGAGAAAGTTTATGTTATATTCTCAGGAAGACAACCTGGAATTTACACAGATTGGAACGAAGCCAATCTGCAAATTTGTGGATATTCAAGAGCAAGCTTTAAAGCATATGATAGCATGACTAAAAAAGCTTTTTACAGTGCACCAGCTATGCCTATCTATCAAAGGAATCAAATGAGAACTAACCCAGTTCCAATCAATATTCAGACATCTAAACCAGATGAATCTGAGATAAAAGATTTTTTCAATCATGGTATATCCAGAGAAATTTATACAGAACTCAATGGAGTTTGGAAAACTCACATTGTAGACAACAAAGTGAAATTTCGAAAACACATGAGAGTTCTGGCCAACAAATTGGCTGAGCAAACAGCTAAATTAAAAGATTTGCAAAATCTTTATTTCAATATTCTTAAACAAATGAATTGGAATGAAGATTTTAATTTTGAAAAAATAAACAATTTTCTTCAACTATCAGACCTCATATCAGATGAGTTTTCTGATCTAGTTTTTGAACAAATAAAAAGAATTTGTCTTTTTGAAAAAGTGAGAACTTTGCTTCCAAAAGAAATTTTTATATTAATCAAAAATCGAGTTGAAGATCATCATGATAAGATTAGACAAATCTTAGAACGATCTTATGATAAATTAAATTTGAAAGATGGAATTCCCAAAATAACCATCATGGCAAACCATGACATGTAGTTTTTTGAGAATATAGATTGGGGAATAACTAATCAAGTTATTTTTCAATTTTAGATCCAATCCAATGGATAGATTATCCAATGATCATCAAAACAATGCTCTCATGGATAGTAAAAGGCTTTCGATAGAGCAAATATTTTACTTTCTGGATCTCCAGCACTGTTGGTTGGCGAGAACGAGAACATTTTTTCCAACCATATCAGATTTGGTATCTTAAAGAAACTGAAGATTTTGAATTTGAAGATGATTATTTAGATGAAGATCACCGGAGAGAGCGATTGGAAAATATCCAAAAACTTTTTTTGACAGAATATTGGATAGACAGTCTAATATCTGTTTCATAAGCAGCGTCCAACATCCATGGCTCAGCAAAATTGCCATTCATGGTTACAGATGGAAAAATATTATTTGTAACCCATTTTCCCATAACATATCAAAGGTCTCCTACACAAATTAATGAGGCTCTTGACATGTTAATAAATCTCAAAAAGAGAAGTAATCTGGATCTTCCGTTGGAACTAGCCATGATCGCGGATGATGTTGAACATTTCCGGAATGAGCAATATAGCCAGGATCCGAATTCTCCTCCATCAGAGACTGATGAAGAATATCACAATCTCATTAACAGGATGGAAGCATAGTGGACTCCACTATCAAATGCAGCTGTCTCCTGATCGACTCCAACCTTATCCAGGACACGTGGAGCAACCTGCATTATTAGGCAGAAAGTGATCGGCCATATCTTTTCAGCCGACGCTACACGACAAAACAGCTCAGCCAAAGCTTATCTACAACAATCTATCTCTTTGAAAACCAGGGAGGGTAGACAGTGTGTATATAATTGTAAAAACTGTAGCAAAGAGCAAATAATTGTAGTCCTTTTGTATTTATTTTTGTCTCTTTGTATTTATTTTTAGGTAGACTTTTCAAAAAGCCTATGACTAGGCTTGCCTAAAGAGTTAGAAATCTTGTAACTTTTAGACGTAAAGTCTTGCAAAGTTAGATATGTTAGATATAAAGTTAGATATGCATTAAGTCATATTTTGTTTGTATTCACCCTCTTGTAAGTCTATGTATTGGCCTTTATGCCAACATAATAAAGCATGTAAATTCCCTTAAACTTCTCTTCATTTTTTTGCTTTCTTCTTTGTCTCTAAATTTTCTATCATAATTTCTTATTCTATAATTCCACCATAATTCCATAACCAAATTCATTTAAACAAAGCTTCAATTCATAATTCAACATATTTTTATGTTTTGTAAATTGAAAATTTAAATAGCTTTACACTTGTAGTCATTGTATTTTACATATTGTGTCAATTTAGTCGTTTAAATCTAATTGCATCGATTTTCTTTTTTGAATCATTCACTGTATCAATTTAGTTAAATTGATAACACTCTTTTAAAAAGTCTACTGAAATCAAGTAACAAAAAAATATATTTAGTTAATGTGTGGTAGAGTTTTAGAATTATGATTTGATAATAGAATTGTATTTTAAGTTTATGAATTTTGGAATTATGATTTGAAAAGAGAAAATTTGTTTGGTTATGAGTTTTGAATTGAATTTTGAATTTTTGATGTGACATATAAAATGAGAAAAGTTGTTTGGTTATGAGTTTTGAAAAACTTATAACTCATAACCAAATACACAACTCAAAACTCTATTGAAAATTCTATTCAAAACTCATAACCAAGATCTTTTTAAAATTCGATTCAAAAAAATAATTTGTCATTTTGGTTTAAAAAATAATTTTCTGTATTTAAAAAATATCAAAAAAAAATATAATTTTTTTTTCTAAATAATTGGTGGCGATTGGCAATTGTTAAAAAAAAAAAAAAAAAAAAAAAACTGTTTTGGTCAACAGGCCGGACATTCGGGAGAATGTCTGGGCGGACAACCAGGTAGACCAAAAATTAAAAAAATGTCTAATTTACCAAATATGTTTTCTAAATATATTTTAAAATTAATTTGGAATTATAATTTGAAAACTCCTACCAAACATTACATTAAAATGTAAGGGTAGAATCAGTTTTAAAAAGTCCTAGCAAACACATTACCTTTTTCAAAATGATTGAGTGCTGGCGTCCAATTTGAAATTGGATTAAAATTAAGGAGCAAACACTCATCAAGATAATTGAGGAATCAACGTCCAATTTGATGTAATTTATTTTATTTTGAATGGATTATTTTGCCTTTAACTTTTAAAAATAGTAGATGTATTTAGCATTATAAACGATCCAAACCAAATTTTAGTATATTTTAACTTGTTTATTAAGATTTTAATAAGTTCGAGTTTGAATTTGTACTCAAAAAAAATTTTAAAAATTTTCGAGCTGAGTTAATTTTAGTTTGGCTCCAGCTCGAGCCTATTCACAAGCCTTAACAAGTCAAAAAAATTATAAATTCATATTTGTTTATGAGATTAAAATTACAATTGAAATTTTGATTATACAATTATATATATATATACAATATATATAAATATACTAGACGAAAAGTCAATCTCTTACCAAAATAATCATATCTACCACCATTATTATATAAATGCATTATCTATAGTTAGTTATTATTTACATATAAATAAATTTAGCTATTATTTACATTTACATTTACATTATTTAAATATATATAAATAATATATTTATCTTATTTTTTTATACATGTTTTTACATTATTTGATATAGAAATAATATATTTATTTTATTATTTAAATAAATATTAAACGAGCTCATATAACAAACTGAACTTTAAGTGCACTTATTTCATCTTATTTCATCTTTTTTAGGTCACATCAATCAACATCTCCTCTCTACTTTTTCTACACATAATACAAAAAAAGTCAAAAAGTGCACTTATTTTTCCAAACTTGGCTTAGTATGTTTAGATTTATTTATTAAAATTTTAACAAGCTTGAGCTCAAATGCAATAAAAATTTAACGAACCGAGTTCGAATGAGTCTTTACTCAACCAAACTCGAGTCTATTCACGAACGATATTATTTATTTGTAATCCTAAATATATTGAAAATGGAACCAAACATTTTTGTTTGCAATGTTTGAATATATATGGAACAACAAATAGTCTTGGATGTATTTTTGGTGGGGTGAACACATTTTATGGTTAAAAGGTTTTTCAATTAAAAAAAAAAAAAATGTAACATCACCATAAAATATATAATTTGATTTTTGAATCACAAATTATTATAATTTTATCATAATATTACATATTTGTGTTACAAAAATGCATATTATGTATCATAAAAATACATAATAAAATATATGTGATGCATAACTTCTAAAAGTGTATACTAAGATACTTAAAACGACAAGGGACAAAAAAAACTCCTTCATTAAATTACAACAAAAACTAATAAATAAAATTAATACTCATAAATGTATCTAAAACTCTAGCCAAACCCATTTTAAAAAGGGATAATTATTCAGTAATTTCGAAATATAAACATGTGATATTTCATAGTATTGTGATTGGTGGAGAAAGTAGATATGTGGGGTATTGTGTTGGATGATTGGTGGAGAAAGTAGATATGTGAGGTATTGTATTAGGTAATTGGAGAACACGAGGGGACATGTTGAATGATAATTAGTTAAAGAATACGAATACGTGATACTTCTGGAACATTCTATAATTTCCCTTTAAAAAGTGTGTATTAAGATACTTAAGACAAAGAAACTCCTTTCATTAAATTACAATAAAAACTAATAAACAAAAGTAATACTCATAAATGTATCTGAAACTCTAGCTAAAACCATTTTCACCAGCCACCCATATATAAACCACACACTTGTTTCCTAAGCATTTAACTCCTTTCTAACAATCCCTTAGTGACCACCACAAGAGAGATCATCATCCTCAACCATGACAAAACTCACTATGTTTTTGGCAATGCTCATTATGTACATTGCCATTAAACCCTCAATGGAAGAAAATATTGCACCACAACCGGCCAACAATGGCGAAGAAGCATTAGCACCTTCACCCATGGATGATTTCTTGGAAGATTTTGCCGCCCTAGCACCTTCCCCCACTGATGCTTTCTTGGAAAAGTGTGTTGAGAATTTCAACGAGACCTGTGGCTCGGAGATCTTTGAGGGCATATTTATAAATACGACGGTCACTGCACCGTGCTGTAAGAACCTTGTGGCGATGGGAAAGGAGTGCCATGGCAAGTTGGTTAAGAGAATTCTTGAAATGCCTTGGATTAGAAGACATGTTAATGTGCCCCAAGTGTTGTCACATAGTGATGAGATTTGGAGCAAATGTGTTTCGGATGGGGTGGTTGTTTCGTCTGCGTCGTCTCCAAGCTCTTTCTAAGATTATTTAGGTTGAATAATTTAACAAATCAAGTTCCAATCTCTATGATAAATTTTCCAAATAATGTAAGTATTGTCATTTCATAATAGAGATAGACAAAAGGGGTACCAAGAGGTTAAATTTTGTGAAAATAGTTTGTCTTTAATGTGATTCTTGATTTGTTAATCAAACTAGAATTTGTTTCCTAGACTGAGATTAATCTGATAACTTAGTAATCTTATTTCCTGTTAAAAAGGCTGAAATTGAATTATCGTGTTTCCTACAAAAAAAAAAAAAAAAAAAATTAACATATTTTATTAAACAGTCACATACTATCATAGTGAGCTACAAAATTCCAAAATTCGGGGCATCAATGTGACTACACCCTTAATCTCTCGTATACACACGACAATTATGGTAACACCCATCGTAATAGGGGAATCATAACTAAGACTACAAAAAAAATAAAAATAAATAATTAAGGCCAAATGCAAGACGCCCTCGATTGACACTGTTCAATTCTCCGATCGACGAGTTCATCAGACTCTGGCAGGAGGAAGGAGCCACTTGGAACCCTCAATGAAGGCAAGGGTGATGAAGGGTTTAGCCTCTTCATAACTCAACTGCTTGCTGAATTTAGCCCTGTTAGTAGAGGTTGAACCTGGACCTGAGCATTTGTGCTCTCCAAAGTAAACCGTCCTGCAAAAAACCATCATTTATTATTTATATTTATATAACATAACAATAAATGTTATCTATTTGAAAAATACAGAGAAAATTTGGTTTAAAGTTTGTGTGTTGTGAGATGCACTCAGAATAAATCCGAGCAATCAACACATTTCAAATTCTCGGTAATTTTTGGATATATTTTTCTAGGTATTGTTTTAAAGTACATACCATTGCTGTAATTATAACATAAATGCAATCTGCCTAAAAAAATGTACTTAAAAAAGTGTTTAGAATTTGAATCAAATCCAGAATGTATTACATCTATATATTTCAAATTTTGGATTTTTTTTTCTTTTATATATTTTTCTGGGAAAAGATTCTTGCAAAAAAAGAAAAAAGAAAAAGAAAATACTTATTGGTGTGGCATAAAGTAAACAAATTTTGGTATTTGAAATGAGGCCTACTACATTTATTAGTTAAGAATTATTAAGAAATTGTTTGTAAGACTTGCTTGTTTGTTTGTGTAATATTTTTATTATTTTTCTAGATACATAGAATAGCTATAATTATTATAGAAATTTCATGAACCAAAAACAATACTAAAATGAAAATTGACTAAAATTTTAGACAAATGCTAACAAATATCCTGGCACAAGGTGAAAGAACTAAAAAGGGAAAACTCTACAATTCCATAAAAAGGACCAAAAAATTGCCCAGAATTTTATATCTATGTTTTAAACTTCAAAGTCCCGTCATAAATAAATATTGGCCATAGATTTTAAATTCTTTGCAATTTTTTTTGAATTTTGTTTTCTGGGTAAGCAGACCCATTATTAAAATATGAGTGAAGTTTATTTATTTATTTATTTTTTTGTGTAGGATTTTTTACTAAATAAATGACCAAATGTCTCACATAGGTGTGGGTCCGCATTTAGCTATGTGAGACATTTGATCATTTATTTGGTAAAAAAATTGGTATCCCTAGCATCACCCTTGTGTTGTGTGTAACACATACGGACCCCACACCTATGTGAGACATTTGGTTAATATCACCTTTTTGTGTAACACATACCACACTAAATTCCACCTTACATATATCAATAAATATAAGGACCCAAAAATATTTATTATATTTTTGTCAAAAATTGTGATTTGTGGTTTAGATTAAAATAGTGTGTTGTGAGATTCATGCATAAACAAATCTAGACAGCACATTGATGTATGTAGGTAAATTTTTTAATAAAAATTTTGAGTTTATAGTATATATATATATGGACACAAATTTTCTCTAGTCCACTTTGAAAATTGTACCATGCTGTTTGGGTTCGTGGTGCCCATGGTCTCACCTCAATGATTTAAATAGTTTATTTTTTAACCATAATATCAATGTAAAAAATTCAGTTGATTTGGTTACCATAGGCAAGTTAGTTTATAACATTTATTTGTAAAATAATAAATGATAAATATTATTTGAAAATTAGACCATTTATTTTTTATAAAATAAATGTAATAAATTAAATTTTTGTCATGAAAGATCTACACATTGTGATCTTAAAAATTAAGAGTTTGAATAATGGAGATAGGACCCGTGTGAACCCAATGAGTCCAAACAGTATGGTATGTTCTTATATATATAATAGAAGACATTATAAATTGAAGAGAAATGAGGAATGGAAGACGAAAATGAAGAAGAAGAAGAAGAAGGAAAAGGAAGAAAGGCTGACTTGTCATGCTCAGGATGGAAGTTATCAGACCATCCTTGAGGTTGAACAACATCACTCATGTCAGTGTATACATACACCACTTTTGCATAAGGCATCCAAGCTCTCCCCAAGAATGCATGCCTTCCTGTTCCTGTTACCTTACAGTGTACAAATGAGTATGCATTGTCCTCTGCATCACTCTTTCGCGCCTGTGCTGTTATCATCGCCACCGGGTCCCCTGGTATCACTCGTAATTCCGAGTTCTACACCAACCCATACACATACAAATCGAAAAATTAGATACGACTCTCTCTCTTTTTTTTTTTTTTTTGTAGATGTGAGACTGATAAAAATGTGATTGGATTTTGTGTCGAATCGATCTTATATTTATTCTAAAGATAAATTACATTTTGACACTTTTATACACGGCCATTTTCTCACTTTGATTGTTTATATTTTAATTTTTTTCTAATTTACTCTTGAATTAATTTTTGTTTATAATTAGATAGACAATGCCACATAATATAAAAAATATATTATTATATTGAGATTTAGGTTTATATCAGATGTGTAAGTTATATATAATAAAATATTTTTATACTACGTAACTGTCAATGTGACATTTTTTGTCTAGTTTTGAACAAAAAAATATAAAAAATAAACCAGGAAAAACCTGAAACATGTAGGGTTAAAGTGGGAAAAAAAAAAAATTAAACTCTAAAGTGAAAAAATGATCAAATATAAAGGTGACAATATAATTTAGCTTGTTCTAACACGTCGGTATATCTTTATTTAATGGAAAATTGATTCATAAACACAATTTTTTATATAAAAAAATCTATCCGGAATGTTGCGTATGTGGTTTTTTGATTTTTTGTGGTTATGTAGGGTATCCTGAGTCAGTTTTCACGCACAAACTAAGTTCTTACAGTCCAAATAAAATTTTCGAAACAGATTTCTCTACAATTTGTGACCTCAAGAGTTCTATGTTGATTGGACGAATCGAATCTAAGATCTAAAGAGAATAAACTCCTAAGTTCCAAGTCTCAAGCCGTTGATTTTTTTGAATTTTTAGTCATCATGGAGGGATATTTTGTTTGAAATGAAAGAATCGTAGAAGTGTATATTATTCTATTCTATTCTAAAATTCCGCAAGAGAAATTTTATTGGGGTTTCAGGTCATAAGTCTATTTTTAAATTTTTTGGGCCACTAAATTCAAACTCTAATGTCTTTGGGTTAAAATGACACAATTTGTCCAAAGTAACAACTATTTGTTGAAATGAATCTATCTGTCTATCTGTTAAAATTAACCAAACTATTTGTTGAAATGTACCATATGTCACTCATTCAACACCTTATTTGTTGAATATCACACATTTTTCTATCTCACCACCACCACTTGTTGCCCTCGTCGTTGGCGACTTTTTTCGACATGTCTTTGTCACTGAATAATATTTTACCTTGGATCTAATACCTTATACCGACCTTCACGATGAACTTTTCACCAATTTTTTCTATTTTATTTTGTATAACATTATGCATTTTTCTTTATTTTGTACCTAGTTAGCTACACATTAGTTACATTAATAAGAAGTTAGAATTCTGTATAGTTTTAGGCATGCGTTAAGGTCTCGTTTGGGAAGTGACTTATAAGTTAATTTATTGGCTTTTTGAGAAACTAAAGTAAATCATAACAAATCAACAAGTACATAGAATGATTTATGTTGTTTAACTATGCTTATGTACAGGCTAAAAATAAGGAATGAATTTTACTATGAATGTAAAGATTATAATGTGTTGGCTCTAGTTGTATGTAATAAAAGTTATTCAAAATATTATTATATCTAAAAAAAATATTATATATAATTATATTTTTTATTTTATTTTTCTCTTCAAGATATGAGTAAGTATGTTCCATGTAGATTTATGATTTTTTTTTTTTTTTGAACAAGTAGGTTTATTAATGTGAGTCACATTAGTTTAACAGAAGTAGGAAATGAGATTATAAACATATAGGGTAGCAGATCGGGCCAAAACATATATACAAATACAATGTAGGTTTCTAGGGTAGGGGGTGTAAATTTGGCCGGACCGGGTCGGAGTCGGGCAGGACCATGTTAGGCCTCACGGGTTCCTGCAAAATTCAGATTGGGTCGGATTGGCCCACAAGCCAAAAATTAGGCCCATGCCCAAGGGATATTCAGGCCTTGGCCACACCAGTGGGCCTGGGCCTGGCCTTGGGTCATGCTTCAACTTTTTTTTTTTTTTTTTTTTTTTTTTTTTCTACTTTTTTCACCAAAATTTTATTATTTTCCATAAAAAATGGCACTAGGCCTCGGGTGGGTCGAGTTTTAAGTGGTCCTTGAGCGAGCCGAACTTCAAAATAATGGTCCAGGCTCAAGCCCAAGGTTCAGGGCTAGCCTCGAGCCTAATCAGGCTGGGCCCACCTTGGGTGCAAGCGGGTTTCGGACTGCTCATGGATCGTGGGCCATTTTTACACTCATATCAATGGGTAACTCGGATTAAATTGAGACACCCACAACCAATTTGTACTATATTGTTGAAATGTAAGAATCTCCTACGATATTTGACTAAAGCTCTATTTGGTTTTGGCTTTTTGGCTAAAAAAACACAAAAGATAAAATTGGTTACATAAATCAATAAGACAAAATGTCACATCTAAATCATAATCATTATACATTTTCTCTCACAAAAGTAAAAAAAGTCAAAAATAAAAACCAAACTAGGCTAAAACAGCCAAACTAAAATAACTAAAAAGTTGAAAGTCAGGTCATTTTAACTCTTCCCAAACGAAAGCTAGTTTTAACATGGGAAGTTCCAGTAAAAACATAAAACTAAAAGATCAGATCATCTTCCTCATTTTTCCTTTTGTTTGAACCACCTCGTTACCGTACATTTAGAGATCAAAACACATTGCTATCACATCACCTCGCTATAATACTCCGATTGAGATTTGTATCAATTTTATTTTGATGATATGAATCATTCATATTATAATACTCATCAAGTATATTATCTATATAAAAAATGAGATTAATCGGACATGCGTACCCATGATCAGACCATAATTGTTATTAAAAAAATTGTCAAAATTATGTTAATCCGTTTATTTTTTTTAAACATAAATATAATTTTGTTATGAGTTATAAATGTCTAATTAACTTAATTTTTTCCATGGATGATATATTTGACAAATCTTACAATATGAAAGGTTCAAATCATCGAAATAGATTCGGAAAACGCCCTCACAAGCTCACAGGCACAACACCCTCCGCAGTTCCCTCATCATACACTAGAAAGAGCAGGGGATATGGGATGAGCTCCCTTCCATGCCTCATTTTTTAATACTCCTTTAAGTTCTTCTTGTGGGTTCTAATTCAAGCACATATAGATGATAGGGATGACCATTTTTAGTACGATCTGCGGGGGCCTGACCATACCCGTTCGAATGTGACGGATTTTACCTGACCCGATACTTATGTAGGGCCGGAGTGGATTATATTTTAGTTACCTGCAATGGGGGCGGGGCGGGGCGGGGCGGGGGGTGGGTGTTGCCTTCCCTGATCTAAACCCAATACATATATAATATAATTAGACATAATAAAGGAATACTAAAAGTTTGTGGTTCTATTTAAATATAAATAAATAATAATCCTAAAAGTCTCACTATTTATATATATGGAAACAAGAGAAATTATTTAGTGTGTTAAGGATTTAAATAGTTCTCAATTTTTTTGACTATTTGAAATGTGGTCGGGTATCCGCGGGGGGATGGGGTTGAAAAATTTCACCTGCAGCGGGGTTGGGTTGAAAGTGGGGGTGTGGAATGACGAACCCGCCCCGTGGCCATTCCTAATAGATGATCCAAACCGTCTATTTCATAACTCTTACAATAAAGGGTATTCATGCAAAAAAAAATAAGTTTCATTGGACAACTATAAGTATAGAAATAAATTATATATTTTTTTAATAAAATAGATGGTTTAAGTTTAGAATCATAATTGCCTTTTATTTTATTAAAAACAAAATGTAATTTCTACTTGTGTTTATAAATATTCAATGAAATTATTTTTTGTATGAATGACTTTTATTATAAAACCTACGAGATAAATGATTCACATCATTAATATAAGTCCAGATTAATATTCAAAACCAAAAAAAAAGGAAAGAAAATAAAGAGATGAAATTATGAATGGGATCTCATCCTATAAAGAGGGAGGATCTTCTCCACTACACTTCAAATCATTAAATTATAGGCTAAACTACCAATAGGTCCTACTTTTGAGACTTATTACCCATTAAGTCTTATTGATAAATTTATTAAGTGATAAAGATAAATTTATCAGTCTTTTATTTTTATGAATAAATTTATAGTGATAAATTTATCAGTCTCTTTGTTTTTATGAATAAATTTATAGTGATAAATTTATCAATTTCTTATTTTTATAGTGTTAAATTTATTAGTTAGGACCTGTAGGTAAATAAGTCTAGTTAATAGGACTGATTGGTAAGTACCCCTAAATTATATAAAAACATCAGAACACTTAAATTTTGAAGCAAGATTCAACGATGGAGAGTGAATTTGACAGAAGATCACATCTAAGTACATATTGAGCAAATCAAATCGAATCATTTTGAGACATCTAAAATGGAAATGTCAACTATTATTTAGGGAAAGAACCATTTTATACATAATTTTATTTCTTATTTTATTTTTAAATTTTTAGATACAAAGCAATGGGTTCATATCAATACATACACTTGTGTATGTTTTCTCAAAGATAAATGTGTGGGAATCCAAAGGGACTAGTTTAGTGATTAACGCCTTTTATGATCTCATGTTCGAAATTTTTTAAGTGTAATCAATTTCTTAAAATTAGTTTATACAGAATTTTATCTTAATCTTAATTTGGCCTAATGCTAATAGACAATGAGATTAGTCCTCATATTAATCGATTTATTGAGCCAGATTGAGTTATTAAAAAATGAAAGTGTGGGTATTAAGAGAGAGAGAGAGAGATTATATATACCAAATAGAGGGAGGTGCCACTGCCAAAGATAAAATCAACAGTGCCTTCAATGTAACAATCCTTAAAAAAATGATTGCCTCTGTCATCACAAACTGTGTCTTGAAATCCATAGATTTTGCAGTTATAAAACGACCCTTTATCACCAGACATCCTCAACGCCAACGCTTGCGCTCCCTTCCTCTTCCCATCCGGCCTCGGCGCCGAATTCTTATCCAAATCAAAACAACAACAACAACAACAACAAAAGATAAAATCCATAAACATCCGTACAAAAATACAAAAACAAAAAATAAAAATGTCACGGTATTATATGTAGTACGTACCACAATGTTAACATTAACAGCACTGAAATAGTCCGATTCCACTATCAACGTAGCACTGTCCACAGTCCCATACTGCGCTGCCGTACCACCATAAGTCAAAGTTGGCACATCATTTGGAGACCCATAAAATGTAACAAACTGCCTAGATCTATCAATCTTGATTTTCTCTGTATAGTTTCCGCCACCGATCCATACGATGACCCGGTTCTTATTCCCGGACGGAATGCTGTTCACGGCATCAGTCACCGTCTTGAAGTCTCCGCCGCCTCCTTTCTTCACCTTAATTATTTTAGCACCGGCCTCCGCGGCCACCAGGGCGGGGTCTAAAGTGCCTTTTCGTGACATGTAGGGTTGGACATTGCTTTGGAACCAACTATTTACTTGAGCCTTGTTTGGGGGTATTGGGACCATGTCGTCGGAGAAGACGATTGGAATTGTCAAAAGAACCGCCACCACGGCGGCTTGGAGGGCGGTGTGTGTCATTTTTTCGGCTATTTTTGTGTTTTTTATTTTTTATTTTTTATTATTGTAATTTTTTTTTTTTTTACTTTTTTGGTTTTTTTTTTTTTTTGGATGGATTGATTGATTGGGGAGAGGTTTTATATATGCATGTGGTAAGTGGAGAGAGAAGGTGGGTGTGTGATAGAGAGGGACTGTAGGGCATGTTTGGTTTTTCTTGAGTTTGTGGCGACGGTTACGTACTTATTTTAAGAATTTGGGAAATTCTATTTCCAACACCTTAATATACTCAGTCAACACACTTAATGAAAAAATAAATTAATGACAATTATATCTTATTTGAAATTTACTATAATAGTCATTGATCAAACCTCCTATTATTATATATATAAATTTTCTGTACACATCCTTTAAAATATCTCTGTACACATCCTGGTTTTTTGAAGTCATTGATCAAAGCCGACGCCGCCTCCCTCTGCCCATCCTGCGACGACGACATCCACGCCGCCAATCCGATAGCAAGCCGCCACCACCGCGTCCCCATTATGCCCATACCAGGCTGCCTCTTCGGCCCACCCGCCACCGACCCGGGTGGATCCGAAGCTGATGGGTTCTTCGCTAACGAGCCTGACGATGAAGCAATTGGTGAAGAAGATGAAGACGAAGACGAGTCTGGTTCATGGTTGTTACACAATGTTCCTGTGAAGAACAACACTAATCAGAATACTAGTAATGGGTTTTTGTTTGGTGGAGAAGTGATTGATGAGTACTTGAACCTTGTTGATTACAACACATGTGAAGAGAGTCAGTTCACAGATCAATGCAGTGGTGTTAAAATGATAAATGTAAAAATAAAATTGAAAGATTTTTTACCTTAGACAAGATTTTCAACAATGGAGCTTTTGAAATCTTCAATGGAGGTGAGATGGAGGTGAGAGAAGTGCAGAAATTTTTTTTTTTTTTGGGTTCCTGTATGAACTTCTTCTTCCTCCTTACTGTTGAAATATAGATGAAAATTGGGAACAATTTGGTCTAGACGTGAGTGGGTGGAAATTCAAATATGTATTTTGAAGTTTAAGTGTGTGTACATATGAGTGAAGGGGGTTGTTTGTAATTTTAAGGATATGGGTTGAGATAATTATTTAATAATTAAATTAATATAGATGTGTACTGAGAAAAGATTTGTACTGAGTTTATAAGGGTGTTGGAAATAGAATTTCCCTAAGAATTTAGAACACCCTTTCGTGAAGGTAGAAACGACGAACTTGCCCTTTTACTTTCATGGGAAGGTAAACTGAATTTGGGTAGTGCTCGGTTTAGATTGCGATCTTTTTCATTCTAAATTTAAAATAGTCATAAATTCGCATAATTATTTCATAATTATTAAATGATGCAATGGGGATGATATTAGTCCAGTTTGGTCCTAAGCCAAGCATGCAAAGGTTGTACAAAAAATCTTTATATGTTATGACATCACCTCTGCCACCAGTTTGGGTCAGTGGCATGATTTAAATTTATCCACTCATTTCTCCATATGTTATGACATCATTTCTACTCTCAATTCTAAATTTTTTTTAATAAGATTTTTTTAAATAAAAAATATTTTTTTAGAAATAAATTAAAAAATAAAAATAAGTTTTTTTAAAAAATAAAATGTTTTATAAAATATTTATAAAAAAAAACGAATAAGAAAAAAGACAGGAGGAAAAATGTGAAAAATAAGTCAAGTTGGTTTGGGAATCCAAACCTATTAAGGGATGAGGAGGGTAGTTCCCATGGGGGATGGGGATGGGGATGGGGATGAGGATGGAGAATGGGAAAAAATTATAATAGGGGAATGGAGACAAAGAATTAATATTTGTCCTATTGTCTCCCATTGTCCTTCCTAAATGCTAGTTCTATACCAATTACAGTGTGGGTCAACTTTTGAAATCTTTACTTGTCACATCATTTGTGGCGATTGTGGGGCAGAAATTGTGTGAATGTAGCATGAATATTAGATTGACCTAATTTTTTATGTGAATGATATATACAAAAGACCTAACATTACAAGAAAAAACACTTTTGGCGATCACTTTTTTTGAGTTGGTCACAAATAGTTTACTTTTTGCGACTAACATTTTTTTGGTCACTGATGAGTTGTGTTTTCTCAACCAATAACTTTTTGGTGGCTAAAAGGTAATTTTTTGCAAAAAAATAAAATATGGTAGTGAAAAGTAATGACGGGAGAGGGAAAAAAAAAGCAGGATGTCAAAACCTTGGGTGACTAACTTATTATGGTCACAGAAAGAAAAATGTCATATTTTGTATCAAAACTATGTAGTTTTGAATGTTTCCTAAATCAAAAATGAATTCCTAAATCGATTGAGCTTCCGTTTCTTCGTTGCTCTCTTCATTCGACTCCCCATAGTCAAATTGGTTTCTCTGTTCATCATTGTATCTCCTCACTCTCTACACTCCTAAGCAGTAACGAAATCCTAGCCACAATCTCCATTCACTTTAACCCCTGTTTTGCTGCCTTTTCATCTTCGACTCTCTTCAACGTTGTATCTCCTTACCAGGTTACTCTCTCTCTCTTTCTCTCTCTCTCACTCTGTTCGCGTATATATATGTATATATAAAATTTTAGTTTAATCTTGTAACTACATGTGAGCGCCATTATCCGTCTTTCTATATTTTTCGACTGGGTTCCCCTTTTGTAATTTACATACATACTGTTGGTGCTAACACTGCTCTAGATTACATTTCCAGAAACTAGGTTTAGACGGTTATTATTATGTAGGTTTTCAGATGCCAATATAATTAAATGAAGGATATGTCCCTGGAGATGTAGTAGGATGCATATAACTGGCCCTAATAGCTGTGGTCTAAGGCTTTGTTGATTTAAGTTGAGTTTTTGAGGTCTGGGGACTCTGATGGTGTATCATTCTTGTTCACATCTCTTGTAATTGTAATGAGGGCATAATTACTTTACATTTGCATGTGAGCATTCTATTAGGGAAAATATATGATTCCCCACAAGTAAATCAATCAATGGGAATAAAAACTAATGCGGAAAAATTAAATCAAAAGCAACACAAAAATTTTTACGTGGTTCCCTCAATGCGAGGTACGTCCACGGGATCGAAATCCGATTTCACTATTAACCAAAAAAGTTTCCAAACGATTACAAACGAAACACGAATGGTCTCACAAAATCACCCTTAGATGAATTCCAAATAATTACAAATAAACAAGAGGAAAGACCTCACCAAATAGATGAACCAAAATCTTTGAAACAAAGTTGAAGAAGATCCAAAATAACGAACCAAATAATGATCAGACAAATTGATGCTCCACAAAACAAAGTCCACCGAATTGATTAGTCCTGAAATCAATTAGCCGCTACACTATGCTTCAGAAGAAAACAAAGCCATATATATATATATGGGGTTGAGCCTTGGATTTTTTTATATAAAGTCCTAGTTGTTATCAAATTGAATATCCAATACCTATTAGGATTCCAAAAGTCAGATATGATACATAAAATATATTATACCCAAACCAAACCAAATTAAAATTCTTTAACAAACCAATTGAGTCTCAAACTCCAACAAGGAGATATACCCGAACAATTCTCCCCCTATCGACTTAGGTGGAGACATCAACCATACCCGCCAAAGTTTGACACTTTAAATGTTTGTCCCTCGACAAAGTCTTAGTCAACATATCCGAAATATTATCATCTGTGTAACCTTTTTGAGTTGCAACAATTTCGAATCTAACACATCACGAATCTAATGGTATCTCACATCAATGTGTTTCGATCTCGAATGAAAAGTAGAATTTTTACTCAAATGAATAGCACTTTGACTATCACAATAAAGCACATGCTTTTCTTGCTTCAAACTCAACTCTTGCAAAAATTTCTTCAAACATAACTCTTCTTTGCAAGCTTCCGTAATGGCAATATATTCAGCTTCAGTAGTTGAGAGAGCAACACATTTTTGTAATTTAGATTATCATGCCACAGCTCCCCCTGCAAAAGTCATCAAATACCCCAAAGTAGATTTCTTAGAATCAACATCACCGGCCATGTCAGAATTTGTGAACCCATCAAGCATCGGCTTACCATCCCCGAAACACAAACACACCTTCGAAGATACCTTAGAATCCATTTTACCGCTGCCCAATGTTCTTTACCCTGATTAGAGGGAAACCGACTCACCACACCAACGGCGTGAGCAATATCCGGCCTTGTACAAACCATGGCGTACATCAAAGAACCAACTGCAGAAGCATAAGGAATTTTCAACATCTCTTCCTTGTCTTTCTCACTCGTAGGACATTGATTCGAACTAAGCTTGAAGTGACCTGCAAGTGGACAACCAACAAGCTTTGCTTTATCCATGTTGGACCTCTCAAGAACTTTCTCAATGTAACTTTCTTGAGACAACCAAATCAGCTCCTCTTTGCGATCACGAATAATTTTCATACCAAGAATTTGCTTTGCCGGGCCCAAATCTTTCATAGCAAATGACTTGCCCAACTCCAATTTCAAACTGTTAATCATGGTAGAATCTTGACCCACAGTTAACATGTCATCAACATAAAGCAAAAGAATAATAAATTTACCATCTGGAAAATTTTTCACAAACACACAATGGTCCGAAGTGGTTTTAGAAAAACCATTATTTATCATGAAAGAGTCAATTTTTTTGTACCATTGCCGCGGAGCTTGCTTGAGACCATACAAACTTTTCTTCAATTTGCAAACAAATTTCTCTTTCCCTTTTTTCACAAAACCTTCCGGTTGCTCTATGTAAATTTCTTCTTCAAGATCACCATGAAGAAATGTGGTTTTTACATCAAGTTGTTCAACTTCAAGGTTCATACTTGCAGCCATGCCAAGTACAACCCGAATAGAAGACATCTTCACAACCAGCGAGAAAATCTCATCAAAGTCAATACCTTTCTTTTGTCCAAAGCTTTTCACAATAAGACGTGCTTTGTACCTCAGATTCTTGCCATCATTCTTCAATTTGAAAACCCACTTATTTTTCAGAATTCCTCCCCTTAGGCAACTTCACTAAACCCTAAGTGTGATTTTCAAGTAAGGAATTCATCTCCTCTTCCATGGCCTTTTTCTAATCACTTTTCTTTGTATGCTCAATTGCTTCTTGGTAGCTCTCAGGCTCTCCTTGATCGGAAATCGATACAAATTCATTGGGAGGATACTTTCTCAAAGGTTGCGTCCCTTGTAGATTTTCTCAACTCAAGTTGTGGTGGCGGTTCTTGAGTTGGATTCTCTTCCTCAATTTCTGGCTCAATTTCGTTAGACTTAGCTTCATCCTCCACATCTTCAATAGATGGCTACACATTTCTCCCATTTTCATCATCAACTGAAGATGAAGGAGATGGATCCATATCAATGAGATCACTAGTTTTTGGCTCCGGTTGATCACCTTTGCCAAAGTCTTCAATTGTTTGGTCTTCAAGAAACACAACATCACGACTTTGAATGACTTTCTTGTCGACTGGATCCCACAATCTACACTCGAATTCATCACGCCCATAGCCAAGAAAAATACATTGTCTTGACTTACTATCAAGCTTGGACCTCTCATCCTTTAGAATGTGAACAAAGGCTCGACAACCAAACACTCTCAAGTGCTCATAAGACACATCTTTGCCGGTCCAAACTTTTTCAGGAACATCACCATTCAAAGGATAGGAAGGAGACAAATTGATCACTTCAACCGCTGTCTTCATTGCCTCACCCCAAAAAGATCTTGGCAATTTAGCTTGTGAAAACAAACACCTTGTTCTTTCCACAATGGTGCGGTTCATCCTCTCGGCAACGCCATTTTGTTGAGAAGTCTTCTTAATTGTCTTTTGGTGCCGAATACCTTGGCTGCGACAATATTCATCAAATGGCCCAGTGCATTCACCACCATTGTCTGATCGGATGCACTTCAATTTCTGTCCTATTTCTCTTTCAACCATGGCCTGAAAATGCTTAAATACTTTTAGAACTTGATCTTTAGTTTTTAGTATAAAAGCCCAAACTTTCCTTTAATAATTATCAATGAAAGTAACAAAATAAAGTGCACCACTATGTGTTCTAACTTTCAAAGGACCACAAACGTCCGAATGAATCAACTCCAAAACATTTTTTTTTCTAGAAACAACATTTTTATGAAAAGAAACTCTATGTTGTTTACCCGCCAAACAATGAACACAAGTTTTAAGATGTGTACCTTTCAAACCGGGTAAAAGCTCCGTCTTGAACAAAACTTGTAGCCCATTTTCACTCATATGGCCAAGCCGCTTGTGCCACAATTCGGTAGAAGTATCATCTTCAAGTGCATTGACAACACCTTTATAAATTTTTCCTTGCATCGAATAAAGTGTATAAGTCTTCTTGCACTTAGCTATCACCAAAGAACCCTTTGTGAGCTTCCATATTCCATCACCAAATTTGTTGTTGTAGCCTTCATCATCTAGCTTCCCAGTAGAGATCAAATTGAGGCGAATGTCGTGAACATGCCTCACATCTTTAAGCAACAACTTGCAACCCAAATTTGTTTCCAAGCAAACATTACCTATGCCAATAATCTTGGACAAACCTTCATTACCCATTCGAACAGAACAATAATCTCCTTTGGTATAGGTAGTGAAGAAATCAACTCGAGAAATCACATGAAAAGAAGCACCATAATTAATCACCCAATGGCTCTCTTAGCCCACAAAATTGATACAATCATCTTCACAAATGCCCATGAGATCACCATTGGTAGTAACTGCTGTTGTGTCATTTTGCTTCTTATCCATACTTTTGTCACGCCTTTTCTCCTTGTTCTTAAGCTTTCGGCATTCTCGCTTCATGTGCCCTTTCTCATGTCAATAATAGCACTCAATGTCTTTCTTTGAAAAAGAACCATCTTTTGATTTGTCACGGCTTTGATCACGACCATGAGGAGTCTTACTCCTCCCCCTTGTTTTGCTTCGGCCTCTCACAACAAATGCTTCCGAATGAGAGGAACCTGCTGATTTTTTTCTAGTTTCTTCATTCAACAAGCTACTAGTGACTTGGCCCATTGTGACAACTCCATCGGGTGCTGAATTACTAACTGTCACAACCAAAGTCTCCCAACTTTCGGGTAAAGAACTAAGTAGCATCAAAGTCTGCAACTCATCATCAAAAACAATTTTCATAGTGTAGACCGCCCGAAACTCCGCTCCGCGTACGAGGGCGCGAATTGTAGTTCATAGCTACCACAGTTCAGACTCATGTCACGGTTCTGAATCTAATCTCACAAAGTGCAATGTAAGACTGATAAATCACCAAAGAGGCCAAATCCGACAAATCGTTTTGGAAAATCGATTTTAATCAAAAAACGCCAAACATGGACTGCTTTGCCAAATTTCAAAGTCACCACCTAAATATTTTGTTTTGGGAAAATTTAGGAAACCCTGACTCGTGCCTAAAGCCACGTGTTCGTCATCATCAAAGTTACCTCGGCTCGGAAACTTGGGTACGAGAGGGGAAGGTCATGCAATGAGCACCCCCGCTCACCCGATCAAAGATCGGCCTTTACTAACATGATATGTTGTTTTTTAAAACACATGTGTTCTTATTCCGATTATTAATCTAACTTACTACGTGATGCGCACAGTATACAAGTATAGACTAAATCACCTGATTTGGAACAAAACATCTCATGTTTGTTTTTCGAAAATAGTTTGAAGGTACTACTTGCAAGTAAGCTAAGACGCGGATTTGTCACCCTCAAGTGGGCTTAGAAAACATGCTGATTTGCCACTTCAAGTGGGCTTAAAAACTCACATTTTGATGAATTGTCTCAATTCAAGCAATGAAGTCTTCACCCACAAGCATTCATGCAGTTAATCACTTAAGTAGTTAGCCTCATGGCAAGCATGCTATCATGACAGTCACTTACATACATGCAAGGATGCTAAAGCATAAACACTCACAGTGTACTCTGAGCCAAAACAGAAGCTATGTTAGAAATCAATGCATGATCCTAGCTATGCAAGATGCCTAATGCAACGCATGCAAAAATACAACTAAAATAGGCTCGGCTATCTAAGATGGCATATGAATGCTACACTTGATACATGTATTCAAATAGGAATTGAAATACAATGCAGTTTGAATGATGTGCCGAGCCCAGTGCATGCCAAACAAATGAATGATGCACGCATGCGAAGCATAAGGATGCTAATCGAAATATACCCTAAAACTAACCATCGAAAGCGGTTAAGTAAAAGAGAGAAAGAAATGGGGGTTAGAAGACATGCATCACACACACGCAGCCTTATTTACAACATTGTGCCCTCTCGACGGAGGGTCCGGATGAATACGCCAAGCTAGCTATGCTAAGCTAATCAACTAATCTAATAATCTAATTAGACTAATTATTACACAACCAAATTGAATAACTAGCTACAACTAATTATTACAAAACTTTAACTAATCAAACGAATTAATTAAGTCAGGCTGCCTTGAACAAGGAATGATGCATGCACTCGATTCCTGTCCTGGAAAGCTCTCTGGTTGCTCTCTCGAGGCTCTGTCTGCAGGGTGTCTTTCAGAGCTTGCTGCTGAAACTTAACAAAACACTGCTGGGGAGTGCACTAGTGGCCTACGGGCCATGAGAAGCTGCTGCCAACCCCCCTGCCGACCAAGAGTGCACATTGCTGGCCACAAATGAAGAGATGCCGGCCAACAATGAGAGGGTGCCGGCCACTGGTGTGCTGTGACACCAAGCTGCAATAGAGCACAAAATAGAGGAAAGGAAGGGTCTCCCTAAGACATGTATGTGCTGTGCCCCTCCTTATCATCTCAAAACATCAAAGGAGAGGTACCATTGGATCCAAAACCATCAGCCAAGCATCTCAATGCATGATGGCCAAAGATCCAATTTTGCACAAATTCAATGAATGCACAACAAACAAGACACTAAGACCACAACCTTATCATGAGTGATCAAAGGTAATGGAGATAAAGGGGATTGGCTCACTTTCATCACTTTGAGTATGAAGTGAACCAATCCACCTTGTGTTCAACATAACGTCCGGTTGAACACGATGCAATACAAACAACATATGTAATGCATGCTCAAATGGCAAATACACTAAGCTAGTAAAGAGCACCACTCAAGAAGCATGCACTATCAATCTCAAATGGCCAAACCAGCCATGGACAGACCTAAACCATGCCAAAACAGTGGCCTAAACATGTTGGAATTGAAGCTCAAAAGACTAGGCAAGCATGCACACATGTTGGCCTTTAAGCAAAGCATAATACACAACCCTCAAAAGATATGAAGAAGTGAAGTATATGAGAGTGTGACTACACTATATACACTGAAATTATTTGCTAAATGGTGCCATACCATGCAAAAATCACATGCATAACATGTTAAAGGCCTCAAAACCCAAAGCTAGGCAAGGCCCTTTACACTACAACCATACTAAGCAATGCTCAAATGACCCTAACCATTCAAAAAAGATCTAAGGCAGGTCAAAATAGTGGCAAAAACATGCTAGACTTGCAACAAAGATGGCAAGAAAGATATGTTCATGTATTAGCTCACAAACAAGGCATAAAGGCACAACTCTTAAACACAATTAAAGAGTGCTAAACATGGGAGTATGGCACAGATATAATGAAATTCAATGCCAAATGATGCCAAGTCATGCAAACATCACACGTATAGCATGGTAGGGGCCTCAAAACTCAAGACTAGTCAAGGCATTTGCACGATAGCTATACAAAACATGAGTCATATGACCAAGGCAGCCCAAAATAGTCCTAAAAAAGCCCAAATGGAGTTCTAAAACATGCTTGAAATAAGCTAAGAATGGCTAGATTTAGAGGCCAAAACAATAGCACATGTTAGGCAATTTAGCACAATTGCACTACAAGTATACAAAGCAAAGCTTGAGTGATGAAGACCACTCAAAATAGAGTTAGAGCATGCCAAAACAACACCAAAAATGGGCTGAGACTAAGCCAACACATGCTAGAATAACAAGCTAACTCATTAGGTATGCAAGGCTAGCAAAGAGGATTTACACTTCAAGTGCATGAAGCATGCAACCAATGATCAAACAAGCCAAAAACAGAGTTATGGCAGGTCTAAGAAGTCACAAAAAAAGTGCTTGAACAAAGCCACAAAGAAGTAGAAACACATGCTCATTTGGTGGGCCATCAAGACAAGCAAACAAGACAAACAAGACAAGAGGAGGGGGGACCACCCCCTCCTATTTTGAAACTCAAAATAGGTATTCCACCACTGAAATTCCTTTGGATTTTAGTGATTAAAAGGCCACGAAAAGTTGTTTTGAAAGGCCTTGAAAGATAGCTCAAAAGGCTTTACAAGCCAAGGAGCAAAAGGGAGAGACAACCCCCTAGCCAAACAAGGATTAAATCATCATTTTTAGGACTGAAAAACAGAGGTTTTTGTAGTTCAACACCACCCCAAAAAACAGCCCCAAAGTAGTTGAAAACTATGGCAAAGCTAGTCTGCAAAACAAGCTAAAAGGGGTGAGTAATTACCTTTGGAGCACAGCAGCAAAAACAGTCACTTTTCTTGAGCCAAAACCACCTTTTGGAGCTCAAACCAAGTTCCAAGGGACCTCAGCCCAATGGTGATCAAGTCTTCTTAAGGGTTGATAGGTTGAAGATGGTTGTATGCAAGCCTTCTAGCACCAATGCTCAAGAGAGAGGATTGTAGAGAGAGAGGTTCTAGTGTGAGAAGCTCCCAAACCTTTTGCCAAAAATGTTCTCTAATGTTCTAACCCTTGAATATGAGATACAAGGCTTCATTATATAGCAAAATACAAGCTTTCCATCGAAAATATCTCAAGAGCGACAGCTGGAGCAAGCTGGAGCAAAATATCTGTCCAAAACTGCTTTCTGCCATCTGTGGCCGACACTATACCACTGTTGGCCGGCACCTTACCATTGTTGGCCGGAAGGGGTCAATTTTGGATGGCATAGGGTCGGCATTGGCCATTCATGGTCGGCACACTCCCATAGAGGCCGGCAACAAAAATCAGTCCTAGTCCCCTACTTGAAAGAAACCTAATTCCTTCATCTGGATGCCTTTTTAGGTCATTCTTGTGTGAAAATTGAAGCCCCAGAAGTAAGCTTTCCAATGGTGTTAGCCTCACATCAAAATTCCAAATAGGCTAAGAGATATCCCTATTTTAGTGAAGACTGCTCAGTTTCGGTCCAACCGGATTGATGCCCTACTTCAACCAGCCATATCTCCCTTATTTGGCCTTAGCTTGAGGAGATTCTTGAGTGAAAAATAAAGCCCCGGAAATCTGATTTTCAACAGTGGTGGCCTCATAGCTGAAATCCAAGTGTGCAAATGAATATGCATGATTCAGCGAGGGCTGCTCGACTTTCTTTCTTAACGGTTCGTGCCCATTTTCTCCCCTAACTTGTTTTCTTCTCTTCTCTCCTCTTTTCTTCAACTCCAAACCCCTAAACAAGGTGTTTTGAAAGAGAGGGTTTTAAGGTCTAAAAACCATTGAAAATAGTTTTGGTCCAAAAAGGGGTATGAAGTTGGGATTCGACTCTTTCATTACCGAAGAAATCAAACCCTTGCGCTGCACAACTTTCACCACCAAGTAAACCATCAGTAACGCCCAAGTGTTAAGGACGGTCAAAAATGGGGTGTCTACACATAGAATCAAATTGGTTAACAATACTCTTTATTTCATTCAGATGTTCTAGAATAGGGCTGCCCTCTTTATATCTTAAATTAACCAACTTACGAAACAAAAAAGCTTTATTTGTGGCTGATTTCCTATCATAAAGGCCTTCTAATTTTTTCCATAAATCATGTGCTAAAGTTTCAATAGCAACATGATGAAACACACTGTCATCAATCCATTGACGAATAACACCAGCGGTTTTTTGATTAAGCCTCTTCCACTCATCATCTTTCATATCATCAGGTTTGCCACTATCACCCTCAATACGCCCATACAAATCTTTACAAAATAATAGGTCCTCAATTTTAGTTTTCCAAGTTACCCAATTGCTTCCATTGAAGCTAGACATGCGACTCACATTCTCCTTCATTGATTTACACAAATAAATAAACTCAAATAAACCGTAAGCTCTAATACCAGTTGTTAGGGAAAATATATGATTCTCTACAAGTAAATCAATCAATGGGAATAAAAACTAATGCGAAAAAATTAAATCAAAAGCAACACAAGAATTTTTACGTGGTTCTCTCAATGTGATGTACGTCCACGGGATCGAAATCTGATTCCACTATCAACCAAAAAAGTTTCCAAACGATTACAAACGAGATACGAATGGTCTCACAAAATCACCCTTAGGTGAATTCCAAATAATCACAAATAAACAAGAGGAAAGACCTTACCAAATAGATGAACCAAAATCTTTGAAACAAAGTTGAAGAAGATCCAAAATAACGAACCAAATAATGATCAAACAAATTGATACTCCACGAAACAAAGTCCACCGAATTGATTAGCCCCGAAATCAATTAGCCGCTGCACTATGCTTCAGAAGAAAACAAAGCCATATATATATATGGTTGAGTCTTGGATTTTTTTATATAAAATCCTAGTTGTTATCAAATTGAATATCCAATACCTATTAGGATTCCAAAAGTCAGATATAATATATAAAATATATTATACCCAAACCAAATCAAACCAAACCAAATTAAAATTCTTTAACAAACCAATTGAGTCTCAAACTCCAATAAGGAGATATACCCCAACACATTCTTGATACTAGGACCTTATCTCCTCCTCCTCTTCTTCTCTCCTCTTTTTTTTTTTATCTGACAAATTTGTATTTTCAAAAGGAACCTATCTTTTATACTCTAGAAATGCAAGTCTGTTTTGTCCTCTTTCTCCATCCAAAAGTGGTTTTTTTTTTTTTTTTTTTTTTTTTTTTTTTTTTTTTTGAGATTTACATACTTTTTCTTGTGTATTTTTGTTGAGCCTTTTTACTGTGTGGTAACATGGCTTTGGCTGCGTACAAAACTTAATTTTCTGCCCTTTCTTATTTTCCTAATGCCATGTTGCAGATTAGTTTTGAAAACTTTGGTTACTTAGTCCCAGGCCATATATAAGACACTAAATTTGGTGGATTTAGTAGTTAGCATTGTTTCTTTAACAATAGCAGTGAATTGCAAATGGTATTGCAGGGCCCTTCAGGTAATTTGGATAATTGACGAACATATTTGAGTCCGATAACACAAGAGCAAATTTCTGTTCAATTCTTTGGGAAAAGGTCAGGATATTTGAAAGGTTTTGGGGTTGGTCAAAAGCCATCTTCCGGTTTCAAGTCTACAGCTAGGTCACAAGCACATGATGAAGAGGTCAAGGGCCTTAAAGAAGAGGTAGCATCACTGAAAGAGATAATTCAATCATATGAAGGATGCTTTGAGCAATTTGAACAATTTATGAGACAAATGCAGGGCAATCTTAGTGGATAAGACTCTTTTGATGAGTAAGTACTTTAAATTTTATTACATATATTAGTGTTTTTAAAATAGTAATATTTTATAACTAACCAATTTCACTTGTTCCCTTTATGCATGTTGTTGAAGTGACTATTAATATTTATTCCATTAAAGATATCAAAATCTAGATTGATGGAGGATTTGTTTGAAGATTTGCAAAGAAAACACTTGTTCATTATCATTAAAACCCACCACCACCACCACAATAATAATAATAATAATAATAATAATAATAATAATAATAATAATAATAGAAGAGGTGGGGTGTATAGTTTTGCCTTTGGTTGCAACATGAGAATCAATGAAAGAATGCTTAGAACCTGCCTCTATACTTAGAATCAATGAAGTGGCTTTGGATCAATTTGACCATATCCATTATATATAGAATTAGTATTGCAAAACAGTCTAAATTGTATTTTTTTTTTTTTTTTTTAAAATGTGTTTTGTTAGTCTTAAAGGATGTTAAGTATTTGTTTTATGTATATATAGTCCCCTTTTACAGGGGGTTAGTTCAGTGGATAAGACCTTCTAATCCCTCGCTCAAGGCATGGGTTCGAGTCCCCATAGCTCCTTGTTGGGTTTAAACATACTCTTTGGCACTTGGAGCACGTGGGGGGCCTAAGTTTTGGCCCCGACGTAGATGCGGTGAGATTCCCTGCAGATATACTGTAGGTGCTAAGAGTTAATATTCTCTGGCGGATATATTGGAGTAGTCTTTCTGCATATCCATTTAATGAATCAAAAAAAAATTATGGGCATATAAAATAGAAGTAAGGATTTATATCCCCTCTGTGGTTTAAATATACTAAGCTTTCATTTTTATTTATGGTCCCCTTATATTATAAGGTTCACTAATGGTGGTCCAAATATGTGATTATGATGTTTAAAAGATATTCATTGGATCTTTAATTTTCCAATCAGGATCCAAATCCTTAAATTTTTAATGAGTTTGTATCATGGGAAGGAAACTTAATATATTTTAAGTGAAATCGACTATGTTAAAATCATCATCTTAATGTAATATGTTAAGATGTGATCATGACGTTCAAAAGGCTCTGTGTGATTGCTAATAAGGTTCTATGTGATTGCTAGTTTGAGAGTGGAATTAGATCCACAAAATTTTACAAAATTAAATAGAAATATAAGCAAAAATATTAATATTAACAATGCTTTCTTTAATTTTTTATTTATTTTTTATTTATTTTTATTGCAGATAGATAGAGGTGTATATGGGCATGAGTTTGCTGGTGCATTAATTCTAAGTTGTGCTTATATGTGGAGTTTTTGATATATTTCGCATTAGACAAATACGACACGCACTTGGATACGAATGGTTTTTGAAATCTTTGATGGTTTTGTTAAATATGTTTTTGATGTGGTGAATTCATTGTAAACTAAATGGATGAATGGATGGTTATTTTGTAAACTAAATGGATGGATAGATGGTTATTTTCTCAAATATTAATGTGTTCGTATTGATAGGTGGTAGTAATTAGATAGATTAATTACTATTTTGACTTCCTTTTGATGGTTTTTTGTTTGTAGATTGGATTGTTGATGAATTGGTATGCTGAAAGTAATTGGATGGATATGAATTATGCATTAATTGCAAATGTATTATAGGTATTACAAAAAAAAAATTAGCATTACATTGACAAAATAATGTTTAAAATTGAAAGCTTTTTTGCAACCAATAAAATTTTAGTCGCAATAATTCTTTGAGAAGTTTGCAGGTATAGCTGTTGTGATCAACTTTTCGTGACCAAAATATGTCGTCACTAAATGATAACTTTTTGCAACTAAGCTAGGTTGTAGTCGCCAAAAACCAGGACTAAAGGCAACTAGATTTTTTCGTCATGAAATACTATTAGCGACCACATTTCAGTGACTAAAATCGGTGGTCGCAGTTGTTACCTTTTAGCGACTAGATTTTTGGTTGTAAAATCAACAACTTTCGAGAAATTGAAATTTTCTCCGTGACCAAAGTATATGGTTGCAAATGCTTAATTTCAGCGACCAACTTCAGTTATTTGGTCGCCAAAAACCTTTTGTGATAGAATTTTAGCGACTAAATTGCGACCAACTTTTTTGGGTCGCTAAAAACTATCAAAGACAAGATATGATCTTTCTGTGACCAAAAAGTTGGCCGCTAAAGTGTTATTTCTTGTAGTGAACAAAATGAACAATTTGAATCAACGAAATAGAACCATGGAGGGCCCCATGAACCCAAACAATAGATTATGGACTAAAGGAGATCCAGCTCCCACTATGACATATTATAACAATAATCTTAGACACACATGAAAAAAAAATAAAAAATAAAAAATCTTTGAAAACAAATTTTATTAATTGAATAGATTCTCGGTATGATCCATATCATACTTAATTTAAATTTATAAAATACTCTTAATTTTCATAATACATAACCCTTTTTTTTTTTTTTTTTTAATATATGTAGACAACCCAAATAAAAGAGAGAGAACCACTTTGAATTCCCATAGTTTGGAAATGTATTGAGTCATTTGGGAACTCGACTAAAAGTTAGTTTTTTGGTTTTTTGATTTTTTAAGTCATATCACTTCTCTATTTTTACATATATATATTTTTTTAAATTAAAAAAATAATAATAAAATAAAAAATCAACTTTTAACTTACTTCTCAAAACAAGCCAAACTTCAATATATGCCATCACTCATGATTCTTCAAAAATGTATTAGAGTCATGAATCATAATCCATTAGAGTATCTCAGACGGCAAATGCTAGAATAACATTGTCATTGTTATAATTTGTCAATGAATAGTAGCAATTTGTCAAATTATGGTGCTCCAATGGTGATATGCTATTTTGACAAATCTCAATTAACTTTCCCTCCAATTTTGTAGGTATTGTTTGGATATAGGTTTTTGAGTAATTTTTCTATTATTTATTTTTTGTCTTTTATGATCTTTTTAAAACTTTTTCAAAAAAAATTATATATTTACATTCTACCAGACAAGACAAATATAAAAAATTAAATTTTTTTTTTTGAAAAATTTAAATATAATTCATCCCACCATTTGATGTCTTTTTAATAAATATAAAATTATCTTCATTTGCAACTTTATTGTCTTCATTTTAATAACTTTGCATTTTTCATAATAAGATTCAAAAATTAAGCTTTCATTGAAAAATAAATTACATTTCAAGACATCGTTCCACCGTTAGATCTTTGCATAATCCAACGGCTAAGATGTGCACTCTGGAATGTTCTTGACTGATGATCATCCCAACTCTCTCTTTCTCTCCATTCATTTTGATCAGTCCACTCTCTCTCTCTCTCCATTCATTTTGATCAGTCCACTCTCTCTCTGTCTCTATCTCTCATCACTCTCTCTCTCTCTCTCTCTCTCTCTCATCACTGATCACTCTCTTATTCCATTTCTCATCTTTCATCTTCATCCCTCATCACTGATCTCTCTTTATCCCTCATCTTCCCTTGTTTCATTTCTGCTCTTGATTTTCTCTTCAATTCTTTATTCAATGCCATGAACATAATCAAGAAATACAGAAGTAGAAATTCATCTTGATCCTCCAAACTCTCTTCACACACTCTCTTCTCCAGTCTTTTGCCTCTAGAACTTTCCATTCTTAGAAAAACTAACCCACCTCCCTAGATTTAGTTTTCTTTCCAGATTAAAGCAAGAAAACCAAAGATTTGTTTGAAATTTCACAAACCTAGTTAAAAAAAAAAAACAATGGGCACAAAGAAGAATATAAGATGAAGACGAAGAAGATTGATGGTCATAGCCCAGGAGGGCCCAACCCATGGCCCAGGAAGGTCTAATCCACGGTTGTCTTAAGCTCCCCAAATAGTCACGTGGTTAAAGCCCAGCAGGTAAAGCCTAACAGTAGGGCCAGTGAGGAGCTGGTACGGGTCCAGACCCAGTAGCATTTGGACATGTGTCAGGTAGGGAGTTAGCCACGTGGTAGACAAAGATCATGCAGAGTTATTGACACCATACATCAGGTATTAAATGCAACAAGACCTCTCACTATGAAAGATGGCGAGATGGCCACGGTCAATGGCAGGTAGGTGGAAAGTTTTCGGCCAATGGGACAGCATGAATAGATAAGGAAATGATTAGCAGGAGATATAAGGAAGCTTCTATAAAACCCTTGGGTCAAGTCTCTCTCTCTCTCTCTCCCTCTCTCTCTCTCTACTCCCAACTTTCTCCACGTACTATCTGAACCACGTTCAATCTAACTTGACCGTCGAAGGGTTCACGGGAAGGAACCACCTCCATTTTAGTACCTTTCCACTGGACTTGTTGCAGGTTTGGCTAAGGGGATTAAGGTCAGTTGGCCCGTGGCGCACTTTGATCAGTTCGATCTATCCCTTGCCGACCATGCTGCATTATCAAAGATGATTATTGAAATCGTCTGAAATATGAACAATAAATGACAAATCCAAGTATTTATTACTTAAAGTTTTCTTCAAATTGTGTGAGATTAACTTTGTTGAATTTTGTTTTAAAAAAATTATCGTTTAAAAAATTTGGTGAATTTTGTTTAAAATTAAAAAACAAATGGTGAATTTGTTTTTGCAAAAAATTATTTGTTTGGCTAGGAATGAGGAAGAGAGGAAGGGAGAGAAGGAAACGGTTTATTTTGGCTGAGTTGACACATATGACAACTGCCATATTCAACTATTGGAGCATCACTTTTCACACACAGCTGTTATATTATAGCTTTGGCAGCTCCAATGACAAACTATTGGAGATGCTCTTATACAGTTGCAATATATCTATGTCTCATCACTCTTGTTACTATCAGTGTCCAGTTATTCTTTCACTTGTTTATATAAATCCAACTTCAAAAGAAAAAAAAATAATAATAATAATATACAAACAACACTTAAGTTGTAATAATTGACAGCTTAATTGGAGTCTACATTGGAACAAACTGAATTTTATTGCATATAACAAAAATGAAAAAGCATAACCTAAAGTAATTGTCACCTTATGTTTTCAATTATTGTAGTCTCAATATAACATTATCTATTCGATCAGAAGAGAAATTTAACCCTTATCTTCTATAATCATGGCCAACCATCTCTCACCCAAAAAACTAAAAATTAAAAAATTAAAAAAATCTCAGATCACACAACACAACTGGAGCAAATTTACGATCCTAAAGTAGATATCCTCGATGTTTCATGGAATTTATACAGGCCCTATGCTGTGACCATACAAACATCGATGTCTCATTGGCTAAGGAGTTCTTCGACCTCTTCCAATCATGAATAACAGTTGTTAGATCAGTCAGCTTGGTGCTTATACCGCGACAACAATTAGCATGGACTGTCACCACAACCCTAACATCTCTGCTAGTTTGGCAAAAGCCACTGAAAAAGAGGGTGTTTAAAAACTTCACTCTAAGCCCTAAACTCCTAAACAGGCCTTCGTGCATGAGCATCACAAGGACATCTTGTTCCGTCATTCCAGAGGAGTTGTCTTTCTTTGCATACCAAGCATCAAACAATGCAATGGTCTTGTTGTTCGATCTGATCATGTAAAACCCAGTGTTAATCTTGTTTGCTTGTGACCATTCATTTCCATTGAACTTATCAGTACTGATTTGTAGGTCTATAGTTTCGTTTGGACTCAGCCTTAAAAATGGGTTCCTGAACCACATTACATCAGTGTCCTGTCATTAACAGATCAATAAATCAACTGGTTACGGTTTATATTACAATCCTTAACATACATTTGATAGAATTCAATTATGGGAGGTGCTTCTCTCCAATTTACTATAGTAGATGGAGCATCCAGTTGAGTTTGTGTGGAGATAAAAAATGATAATTAATTAATTAGACAAATATAATCACACAAAAGTAATTTGTGCATGTTATTTTGTCAAAGCTGAAATAGGTTTGCTATTGTGTGTAGTTTGGTGTGTGTGATCTAGGTGTTACACAGGATGGTGCTAATGCAGAGGAGTTTTAGGCCCAAATCAAAGTTGTTGCTGCTTGTTTTGTTTTTTTCTTTCTCTATTTTGTTTTCTTGATTGGTCCCTCACCAATCTTTGGGTCAAGTGCTTGCTTATAATTGTATTTGCTCTCCAGTGCTAACCTAATTGGGATTGTAAAGTTGAGTTATGATGCTTTGTGCACTTTTCTTATTTGTTGATGTAAGTCTTGCTTGTAATTTGCTATTCTTTATTTTCTTTTGCTTGAAAACAAAAAAATAGGGTTAATTTTAAAAAAAAAAAAAATCCTAAGATTTCATGCATTTTGCAATTTAAATCCCAGTATTTCAATTTCGACAAATTAAAATCTGAAGTTTCATCTGTGTTTGAATGTGCCCCTTTTGTCTATCTATGTCCGTGTAAGGTAACGGAGGGGGTTGAAAGTAAAAAATACTGCAATTTAAAGTAAAAAACATGTGAAACCTTGGGGTTTATTTTGTAATTAATCATTTTTTATTTTTAGTGATTTTAATTTTATAAAAATGGTTAATTATACCAAAAAAGGTTTCATTTTTCACTTTAATTCCCAAAATGATTCTCTGTTGCCTCACACAGACGGAGATGGACAAAGGAGGTACATTGAAACACGGATGAAACTCTAGGATTTAATTTATTGAGATTGAAACACTAGACTTTAAAGTAAAAAAATACGTGAAACATTTTTGTGTGTGTGTAATTAACCCAAAAAAATATAATCATATAATTTTATCATATTTGTTTTCGGAAAAAGAAGATTGGAGCGGATGTGATTCATAAAGTTGAGGTGAGGTAACTTAAGTGGAGAAATGCATCTGGAATACTGTACGATAAATGAGTATCCACTAGATTAAAAGAAAAATTCTATAGAACGGCTATTAGACCAGCGATATTGTATGGGACAGAATGTTACGCAATTAAGAAACAACATGAGATGAGGATATTACGATGGATGTGTGGCAAGATTAGGAAAAATAGAGTCAGGAATGAGTATATTCGTAAATGGATAGGAGTAATACTGATAGAAGATAATAGATTGAGATGATTTGATCATATACAACGGAGATTAACAGAGACAGTACTGAATATATGTGATACAGCGACGGTAGATGGAAGTGTTACGCTGTGTTTGGTTGGGGGATTTGATGAGGGATTTAGAAAGGGAAAAGAAAAAGTTATGTGAAATGTGAATAAAATATACCTACATTTTACTTAGTTTCATGTACTTTTTCCTTTTCTCTTTCTCTTTTCCTTTCCCTTTCCAAATCTCTTCCAAATCTCTCAACCAAACACAACATTAGAGGAATGAACAAACATAGATTGACGTGAGTTAGTATAGTAATTGATATATGAAGTTTTTAATTTGACTAACACAGTTAAGTGGAGAAAAAAGATTCATATAGTCGATTCTATTTGATAGAATTTAAGGCCTGGTTTGGTTTTAGAAAAATAAAACTAATCTAATTGTTTAAAAAAAAATATATGATAAAATTATATTATTATAATTTTTTTTATCAATAATCTAGACAGTTATACTTATAGCCCCCTCTTCAATTATAATACAACATACAATGTGGATTACACGTAATGTAGCATTGAATAATACGTGTGAGTTCTAGTAAATCTGGGGGAAATTACCAGTGTACCACCCAAATTTTTTTCCTAACGTTTGACTCTTATAGTAAATTAAATTTTAAAATTTTTTATTTATTTTTAATTTAAATTATTTATCTATTTTCATTAAATAAAATCGATGGAAAAAATAGTAATTTATTCATCCTCAATATAAAAAAAATAGTATTTTAGACATTTTATATACATTTACGCTGAATTTAACAACTAAAATATTAATTTTCTATTGTTTTAGTTAACAAAAATAGGCAAATGGTTTAAACTGTAAACAAATCAAAATATTAAGATTTAAATTAATAAAATTAAAAATTCAATGTTTATTTTATTATAATACTCAAATCTTGTTTATTTATTTAGTTATTTTTTTTATTGTCCCATAAAAGTATTATTGATAGGGCAAATTATATTAGAAAACAGTAATGGTAGAGAGCCCGAATATAGGGGCTCGAATTTGGCTCGAAATTAGGGGGAAGAAGAAGGATGAGGAGGAGGAGAAGAAGGAGAAGAAGAACTGGACTGGAGGGGCCAACAAAATCGGGCGGAGGTGGAGGTGGAGGCGGAGGCGGCGGCGGGCGGAGGCAGAGGCGGAGGCGGGGCTGCAATGCCGATGAGCGACGAGCTGCGAGATCGGCCGGCGAGCTGCGACGCCAGCCGACGAGCTGCGACGACGACGATTCTGTTTCTCTCTCTCACCTCTGCTCTTCTCCTCTGATCAACGAAGAAGAAGAAAAGAAAGAAAGAAAAGGAAGGAAAAAAAAAAAAATCAAAACCCAAAACGACGTCGTTTTGGGTTTTGAGCCAAATTCGAGTCCCTAATTTCGGGCCCTCAAACATTATTCATTAGAAAAATATATATAAGTTCACTTTTTAGACTCACTTTTCAAATTTAGTGATGTGTAACAGGCTAATGGTTAGGGAAAATGAGAGAGAGAGAGAGATGTGTCTTAAATATTCTGATAGGCTGCCACATCATTAAATTTGAAAAACTAACTTTTGGATTATATTGATTTCTCTTGAAATTTGAAGGAATATGGCAAAGTATAGTTTGAGCATAAGTATATTGAACTTTTTAAGGCTTTAATTTACATTAATTAGACCCATTTTTATCACTAATTAATTCATCATAAGAATAAAAAAATAATATTATTTCTTTTATACTAAATATATATTTTTTTATTGTGTGTTTTTTATTGGTGAAAATCATAAGTTAATTGTAATATAAACTCCTAAAACTCCATGCCACTAGACCAAGATCATGTGCAATAGAAATAGAAATATTAGAGGTTTGAGAAAAGTGTAATTAGTTACATAAATTTGACGTTATTATATTGATATTTTTTTTTTAGTACGATTAAAATTATTAAAACTAATACTAGTAACACTAAAATAAGGCGATGTAAATATATACTTTAATAGAAATGTTATGGCAGTACCAATTTTTTTTATTTATAAACCGAATCAATTACTAATAAAAAATATGAAAATTTATTAGAAAATCTTTTTTTAGGTACTTGTATTCCAATTAGTCCATAACATATTTTTATATTCCAACAAGTCTTATTATTTAGAAATTTGATATACCAAATCTTAATAATCATATTTAAGGTATTTTATGAACAATTTTAGCCTTATAAATATTTTTTAAATGGTTAGTAATTTGTTGATGTGAATATTTATATTTTACAATGTGAATGTTTACATCACAAAACATTCACATTGTCAATGTGAATATTATTATTAAGGGTATTTTGAATGTGAATATTATTATTAAGGGTATTTTGATATGTGAACATTCACATTGACAATGTGAATGTTCACATCACAGAATATTCACACTGTTAATGTGAATATTATTATTAAGGATATTTTGATAATTATGTCACCTATAGGACTTATTGGAATATTAAAAAAATAATTTTGATTAAGTAAAATATAAGTATGTGAAAAGAAATTTATAAACAAGTGTTCCTATAAAATATCTAAATATTATATAAATTAAAAGCTTAACGAAAATCAATGTAATTATATTTAAATTTTTGGAGTGCCGAGTCTTATTTACTCAAATATTTTAGAAAAATGTTTTGAGTCTCTAATTTTAGACTTTTAAACCAATCTCAAGTGATTTGTCGTAAACTACATCACTTAAAAATCTCACTAAAACATAAAACAATCTATTAAGTGTTTGTCATATCATTCCAAAATAAAAGATGTATCATTACTGGATGAGTATTGATATTAATATCTACCTAATTTCTTTGGATCCCTCAATTTTCACTTTATTTATTTATTTATTATAATTATATCCTGAAGTAAAATTACATTAAATGACAACTTTTAATGGAACACTCGCCCACCAAATGAAAATAATTAAAATGACACTTTACAATATTGTATAACGCCCAAGCATCCCCTGTCTCCAAATATTCTTGTCCCTCTGTCCCAAATCACTCACAACCATTGGATATGTCTTGAGATTCTCAAAATCTTGGGATTCTCATATGATCCAATGGTTGTGAGTGATTTGGAACAAAGAAACATGAATATTTGGGGACAGGGAATCCTTGCTCTTGTATAACCATCTCTATCCCCATCTATACATATTTCTTACTAACCTAAATTCTAACTGTATTCTTCTTCAGTACCATTCTAAGCCCACGTATTCATCTTCAATGAAAAACATTTGAAACTGTCTAATTAGTTAACGTTTTGTTCAATGGTTTCATATGTGTTTGGTATTTCAAATCAGTTAACCTTGCAAACAATTCTATTACAGACTTTGATTTTCTACATTTGTGGTTATTTTCACCATTCGTTGATACTTATAGAGTAATGGAGGGTGATGACAACAACTTTGATGAGGTTGGTGTTGCATTGATAAGTTTATCTATCTTGCATTTACGATTTTGGATCATTTTCGGTTCGATATTGGTTTGCCGACTATTAATGTTTTGTTCAGTAATACAATGCTGAACATAAACATTTTGTTCGACACTGGAATGTCGAACGGTTCCATTTTGTAGGATTTTCCTCCCATTTCTATTTTGTGAGAGTTTTTTCTCTAAAACCCCCTGTATCAAGAGTTTTACCCTAAAATAAACCACCAAAAAAAAAAAAAAAAAACAAATTTTCTTTTTGTGATAGGGAGTTAGAGGTTACCTGAGAGAAGAAGAGAATAGACCATCGAAGAGATTTCCGACTGAGATATCGGTGACAATGAGAAAAAAACCATCGTTTATGAGAGAAGGAGAAGTGAGGGACAATCAATTCATTTCTCAATCATTTGTTGTTCTCAATCGTCTCTCAATCGTTCCACGTTTATTAAGAGAAGAAAAAAAAGTGGGTGGTGCACAATTAGCTGGGTATGCACTTGGGTGTGATGATATTATGAATATGAGTAAAATTGGTATTAAGTGAAGTGTTCAAACAAAGCTTATTAAAATTTAAGATTCAGGAAGAGAGTTCAAAAATATGAAAGATCTAAAAAAAAAAAATAGATAAGTGCTAATAATATTCCTCCTACTTAATTTTTTATTACTGCTAAACAACTATAAAAGTTGTGGGGACATATTTTGTGAATAACAGCATGTGGCCAAGGTGAAGTCGAAGTGTCAGCTGAGATGCCACGTGATTTGTTCATGTGCCAAGATGATCTTGGCTAGGCCGAGATTATATGCAAAGATATCGGAATCTGAGATGAGCGGATAAGGGACAAGAGTCTTAGAACAAGGGAAGATCTCAGTCTGGATAACGATAAAGCTCTTAGGGAGTTTATCCCTATCTAGCTGAGAGTCTAGAATGAGTATTGAGCCTGAGTCCACTGAAGTAGAGGCTTCTAGAGGAATCAGGTTAGTGTTGGCTATAAAAACAAGGCACCATCGTGGGTCTCAGATATGTGTGATATACTGTGAGTAGTAAGTTCTTTCTTGTGAGTTTAAGCACATTTTACTATCTTTGAGAGATATTGATTACTGCTTGATCGTCGGAGTGTCCCCGGGTGGACGAACTACCGTCGGATTCTTATCTTTCTGTGATAGGTTGTTTGGGCTTAATCTATTCTGCCGATACTCTCTAGCTGAGTTCTTCGTTTGTATTGTGTGGTCAAAAATCAACACCCACAATTTGGCGGCGTCTGTGAGAACTTAAGGTGAATCAATGGCCAACGACGGACATAAAGAAAAGATTGGAGATGACATCCACACTGAGAGTGGTGAACATACAGACCCTAACGCAGGAGGGGGGAAAATCGTGATGAAGGAGCATATGATCCAAATCTTATGCAGAAGGACGTCGGCAAGAAGGGTAACACCCCAAAGAAAGTAGGTCGAGATGAGTATTACAACGAGTGCCAAGGACCAATGGTGTCCTTTACTGAGGCGGACCTAGACATGGTACAGCATCCATACAACGATGGTCTGGTAGTGACCCTCAAGATTGGAGAATGCCAGGTAAGGCGCATTTTGATCGACCAAGGCAGCTCTTGTGACATCATGTATGTCAGATGTTACAAGAAGCTTGGCCTTCACCTAGATGATTTGGAGCAGTTGGACAACCCAATGGTCGGGTTCAATGGAATGTTGACATGGTCTCTAGGAGCAATAAACTTGGAGGTACAGGCAAGCACTAGGAATGTTAGCACAGAATTTACGGTAATTGATATCCCCTCCCCTTACAATACTATATTAGGAAGAACGTTGTTGCACGCAATGAGGGCAGTTCCCTCAACGCTGCATCAGTTTGTTACGATTTCCAACTAAATAGGGGATTAAGGAAGTCAAAGGGGATCAAGTGCAGGCAAAGAATTGCTCCATGGCTGCAATGAAATCCAATCGCAATGTGAGAGAGGCAGAAAAAATGGAAATCAAGGATGAGGACATGGAAGTCCTAGATGTTCTCGGCAAAAAACCGGCCAAGAAGAGCGAGGAAACCTTAAAGAAAATTTTGGCCCAAGAACGGAATGAAGGGCGCTTCTTCTTTCTCGGCTCAGGCTTGACCGAGAAAGGGGAAAGGGAGTTAGAGGCTTTCTTACGGGCCAACATAGAAGTATTTTCCTGGACACCATACGAGATGCCAAGCATTGACCCCAAGGTCACATGTCATATGCTCAATGTAAGCAGGTTAGCTAAACTTGTCATTCAGCGAGCAAGGAGGCCGACGTTGATTTATATGGAGGCAGTAGAGGAGGAAGTGGACAAACTGTTGGAAGCCAAGGCTATTCGGGAGGTGAACTACCCAACCTGGCTGTCCAACACAATAGTTGTGAAAAAGAAGAATGAGAAGTAGAGGGTTTGTGTGGACTTCACCAGCCTGAATAAGGCTTGTCCTAAAGACAGCTTCCCTCTGCCTAAAATTGATCAGCTGGTGGATGCTACTTCAGGGCATAGGAGGATAAGCTTCTTGGATGCTTATAGAGGATACCACTAGATAGCAATGTATCCCCCTAATGAGAAGAAGACTGCATTTATCACCCCAAAAGGGTTGTACTACTACAGAGTGATGCCTTTCGGGTTGAAAAATACAGGAGCAACCTACCAGAGGTTGGTGACCAAGATGTTCAGACATCTGATTGGCAAAACAGTAAAAATGTACATTGATGACATGGTCGTGAAGACCAAAGAACCTGGGAATCACCTGGCCGACTTGAAGGCAATTTTTGATATCCTAAGAACATATCGGCTTCGACTCAATGCTTCGAAATGCACATTTAGTGTCGAGTCTGGTAAGTTCTTGAGATACTTGGTACCATAAAGGGCATTGAGGCAAGCCCAGATCAAATCAAGGCCATTCTTGACTTAAAAAGCCCGACGTCAGCCAAACAGGTCCAAATTTTGACCGACAAGGCGGCAGCCCTGAACAGGTTTATCAGCCAAAGTTCTAATAAGTGTAAACCATTTTTTAGTTTGTTAAAGAAGGCCATAGATTTTTTTGTAGACGGAAGAGTGCGAAGTCGCCTTGGCTGACTTGAAAAAGTACTTGACAATAGCTCCAATTTTATCAAATCCAGTACCTAGAGAAGAATTGCTTCTATACTTGGCAGTTTTAGAGCACGTATTGAGTGCAGCGGTAATCAAAGAAGAGAAACGAGAACAAAGGGCAGTATACTATGTGAGTAAAACCCTAGCAAATGCAGAGACTAGGTACTTATCCCTGGAGAAATTGACACTAGCCTTGGTGATGGCTTCGAAAAAACTGAATCACTACTTCTAAGCCCACAAGATTGTGGTACTGACTGAGCATCCTTTGAAGTCCCTGTTGTAGCAAGGAGATCTGACAGGTAGGGTAGCCAGATGGGCAGTAGGGTTGGGCCAATGTGACTTAGAGTTTAGGCCCAGAACAGTAATTAAGGGCCAAGTTTTGGCCGACTTTGTGGCCGAGTTCACCCCCAGTGCCTTCTTGCATCAGACTTCGGTGAGCCACGGCTTGGGATGCCCAGGGGAGCAAGAAGAAACCCAACTGGGGCCCAAGAACCCCACTCTAGCAAAATAGATGAAAGAAGAGAAACCAAAGCCTTTTGGCATCTACATCGGCGACTCCTTCCACCTGTTTGTTAATGGAAGTTCAAACCGTCAAGAAGCAGGAGTAGAAGTAGTATTAGTATTGCCAGATGGGCAAATGATAGAGCAGTCTATTCGTTTGGGATTCAAGGTCTCAAACAATGAAGCAGAATATGAAGCACTAATTGCAAGGTTAAGGTTAGTAGCAACAATGGGGGCCGATGAGATGGTAGTCTTTTGTGACTCCCAACTTATCGTGAATCAGGCAATAGGCGAGTATGTAGCTCGAGATGAACGAATGATAACCTATGTTAAAGAGGTTATTAGATTACTTTCCTTGTTCCAAGATTGCCAGCTGCAGCAAGTTAGTCGAGATGACAGCAGTCACGCCAACGCCTTGGCCAACTTGGCTAGTGCAATAAAGTTGGGGGAGCCAAGGACAATCATAATTGATTACTCGATAGGACCAAGTGTGGAACCTCAAATAACAAAATATAAGACAATGTGTATGGAGATGGGTCCAAGTTAGATGGATGCAATAGTGATGTTCCTCAAGGATGACACGCTGCCAGACGACCGAAAAGAGATACACAAGACCAGATTGAAGTCAGCCAGGTTCAGCCAAACAATAGATGGCCATCTCTACAGAAGATCCTTCACTAGACCCCTTTTGAGATGTATAAATCCCTCATAGGTTGAGGACTTTCTGTATGAGATTCATGAAAGAGTCTGTGGAACCCATGCTGGGGGCAGATCACTTGCTCATAGGGCTATTACTCAGAGGTATTGGTGGCCCTACATGCAGAAGGATATTGAAGCCTACATCAGAAAGTACGAGAAATGTCAAAGGTTTGCACCTTTGATACATCAACCAGTAGCAGATTTGAACCCAGTATCCAATCCTTAGCCATTTGCCTAGTAGGGCATAGATCTTGTTAGACAACTGCCCCCAAGCAACTGGGCAAAACAAGTTTCTGCCGGTAGCAACTGACTACTTCACGAAGTGGGTAGAGGCTGAACCCCTTGTGAAGATTCGAGATATTGATGTGAAGAACTTCATATGGAAGAACATCATCACCAGGTTTGGGATCCCAAAGGCAATAATAGCAAATAATGGTACACAATTTGACAATAAGCTAATCAAAAACTTCTGTGCAAAGTACAAAATCAAGAACTACTACTCCATCCCAAGTTTCCTTTAAAGCAATGGTCAGTCAAAAGCATCCAATAAGACTGTCTTGGATGGGATCAAAAAGAGGTTGGAAGCAGCAAAAGAGAAGTGGGTGGAGGAGTTTCCTAATGTGCTATGGGCATATCGGACTACGCCGAGAAGATCAACTGGGGAGTCTCTTTTTGCTATGGCTTATGGCACAGAAGCAGTTATCCCACTGGAAGTCGGCATCTCTGGAATCAGAACCCAATGAGTGGAGAATAGAACCAACGAGGCATTTTTAGCCCGAGATCTAGATCTTTTAGAAGAAAGAAGGGAGAGAGCAGCAATTTGGCTGGGGGCTTGCCAACAGCAGCTTGCTTGAGCTTATAACAAGAAGGTCAACCTAAGGGAGTTCATGGTTAGGGACCTCTTCCTTAGAAAATTTGTCGGCAACAAGAAGGATCCTAGGGAGGGAAAACTTGGCCCAAACTAGAAGGGGCCTTACAGAATTATCTCGGTTACCGGCAGTGGGGCATAACGGCTTGAAGGCACTGATGGCAAAGAGCTGCCAAGACCTTGGAACACTTGCAATTTGAAGTTTTTTATCATTAGTTTTTTGGTTTTTGAAGTTTATGTCATAATTTTATTAGTTGAAGTAATAATAAAATGCTAGTTTAATTTTTATAAATTTGAAATTTGTGCAATAGGACTGACCAGTCCTATGACGATGTTTCTCGAATGAAACATGACGAATAACTTAGACTTATTATATGGCAGAGTTGAATTATACTTGCATAAAATAGAGTTGAACTAAGTTGGCAATGTTTCTAAATGAAGCATGACGAATAACTTAGACTTATTATATGACAGAGTTGAATTATACTTGTATATAATAGAGTTGAACTAAGTTGGCGATATTTCTAAATAAAACATGACGAATAACTTAGACTTATTATATGACAGAGTTGAATTATACTTGCATATGATAAAGTTGAACTAAGTTGAATCAACTTAGACTTGCTATATCGGCAGAGTTGAACTCAGTTGAATAAAATCATGCTTGCTCAATATGTCGGTAGAATGGAACTAAGTTTGCTTTAGTTAGATTAATAGAAACCAAGGTCGAACACCTCGGCTAATCTTTGTTTGAATCTGACTTCGGCAAAAGACCATAAACACATAATGTGAACTTAAGTGGAACTTAGTTTCAAATTAAAGGGCAAGGAGCATGAATAATAAATAAGTTTGAGAGCTTGGCACTTGTTGAAATTTTTAGAAGAAATTTAGAAGTTAGACTGGGCTTGACACTTGTTGAAAATTCAGAACAATTTACAAATTGAAGTTAGCCAAGGTAACAAGGGAAGGGGTATTCGAGGTATTTATTAACCGAGATAACCAATCAGGTTGTCAAACTTGAGAAGGTTAGAAGGGTAAAAGACAGCAAGTACAAGTAGGGATGCAATACTTATTGAATGTTGTTCAAAGAAATTTTAGTAAAGAAATATTTTGAAATATTTTTAAGTGGTGGCTGAGAAAAACAGTAAAGGCTTTATTCGAGGGGAAACTTGTATTCCAACCCGAAGTGATTACACAGAAATGTGTACTTTGAAGAAATGCAAAAATATTCTAAGTATAGAAGCATGAAAGGCATGAAAGAAAATAGTAAGCATATATGAAGAGAAACATCCAAATACTTAAGAAATGAAGGCGTGCATTCACTCAAAGGAAACTTGTTCAAATGTCAGACAAATAAGGCACTTCGGCCTAGCATAAGAGATTACTTGTTCAGTTACAAAAATGGCACTTTGGCCTAACAAAAGCGAAATGATCAAAAAGTACAAGTAAAAGAAGAAGATCCTAAGCATTGGCATCAGTGATGGATTGCTCAACCTCGGCTGTTGACGTTGTGTCAGCCTCGGTTGGCAGAGTTCCTTTCTTCTTAGCCGCTATCTCGGCATCAATTTCAAGAAGGGTCTAGTCCAGACTCTTCTTGGCTAATGCGATCTCGGTCTCTGGTGTGGTCTTTTCAGCAGTAGTACTTTGAGGGACCTCATCCTCCTCTTCATCCTGAGTCAAGTCCAGGACTTGCTCATTCAGAGTTAGGGACTTAGCCCCAGCAGTAACAGCATCTTCAAACTTGTTGGCCTCGGCATCTTCTTCTATCTTGACCTCGTCTTCAGAGTGGCTTGGAGTTAGAAGGAATGGAAGAACAAGTCAGTTGGCATCATAGAGAGGCGAATCCTCAAGAACGGCCAACTCCTTCAATACAACCATCCATCCAAGGGTGTAACCCTTGTTGCATACCTAGTTGACTTGTTTTCTGTAGACATCATGGACGTCGGCTGCACCCTCGGCATAAGCCTTCTCGTTGGTCGCTTTTATTTCGGCCTTCTTCGTGGCGAGCGCAAACTGAAGTTCGCTCTGAGCCTCGGCAATCTTTTCCTCGGCCTCTTTTAATTCGACCTTAGCTACCACAGCAACATTTTTAGCCACTTTAGCGCGGTCTTCGACCTTGTTTTGTGCATCCTCAGCAGCCTTGGCCTAGTCCAGCAAACCTCGAATATGAACCTTGGCCTAGTTAAGCGAAGAGAGGAGCTTGGTAGCCTCCTTAGTCTTCTTGGTTAATTCCTTATTAAATTCCTTAGTCTTGACTGCCAAAGAATGACCTTGCTGGATGGCCTGAAAGAAATGAAACAGATTAGTAAAATTTGGCTAAGTGTTGGAAAACTTTAAAAGATAAAGTAAAGAGACTTACCAAGACGCAACGCTACATCATTAGCGCATAGTTCTCATACTATGTCAGCTCGCCATGCAGTTGAGGTCGACTGGTAGCAGAACGGTAGTAGAAATGGCGGCACCAACTTCCACAGAGTCAAGGGCACTGTCGCCTGTTAGCAGAGGTCGGTCTCCAATCCTAACTACTGGAACCCAGGGCTCACTGGCCGGGAAAGAACCAGGATGAGTCACACCTTTGAACCTCGGCCTTTTCTGAGGTTTATCAAATGGCTCGACTTCGGCACGCCTCTTCTCGGCCGCGGAAGTAGTCTTCTCAATATTAGCCAATTTGGAAATTGGCACTGTGTCCTCGGACTCGACTTCGGTGGCGTTAGCTTTAGCCTTGGTCCTTTTTACCTTTTTGACTTTGGGCTTCGGTTGGGACTGAGAAGGGGAAAAAGAATGGAAATACACCATCTTTGGCCCTTTTTACCTTTTTGACTTTGGGCTTCTATTGGGACTGAGAAGGGGAGGAAGAATGGAAATACACCATCCCTGGGATGTCGGCAAGAAGGTCGTTAGGGACTATTTTGGTGCTGCCCATTTCGTTGGCTGTAGCGGCAACGGTGACTCTAGAGCCGAAATGAATGGCTGGTAGGGTGATTGGAGGGTTTGCTGGATCATGCGCTGATGAGTCAAAATCTCAATGTTTGTGACTGCGAGTTCTGCCGGTGAGAGTGTTTGGTAGTGCTCGACGTTGGAACTGGCATTGAGCTGGAGGGATTAATTGAGGGGCCGAAGTAGATAGCTAGCCTATAGGATCGGATGATGAGGCCTAATCTGGCCTTGGAGATGAGGCTGTTGGAGGAGTTATAGCAGAAGGTGGAGTTTGGCTTCTTTTGGGGACGTTGGGCAACAAACTGCGGTAGGTAGGGATGTAGTTGAAAAGAAAAGGAGCTTTGCGTGTCTCGATTGGTAAGCCAAGAAGGTGAACCAAGTCTTTGCTCGGCACGTAGTACTGCCAAAAGTTCTTTTCGGGCTGAGGAAGGGCTGCAAAAAAAAAGAGAGAACATTATAACAGAGTAACAAAAAGAATGCTAAAGTAATTTAAAGACAGGACTTTGAGGGAACTAAGTCCTTATCCTTATCATCCCTAAATACTTCTCAACGCAAAGGGAAAAGGTGGAGATCGTCATCTGGCGCAAACTCCCAATTGCTCGAGACAATCAGGTAGTCATCCTTCGTGCCCTTATTTGAGTCTGGGATATCGGCTATCAACCTGTATTGTGTAAATCTCAGCTTGAGGTAGTATGTATAGCCGTTATTTGTTTTGAGGCTACACATGGTGTAGCAGTACTGGGTATCAAAAAGGGTAATTCTGGCATTTTGTCGGCGTGCCAGCTCGACGATGCCATTGATGATCCTAAAAGAATTGATAGGGTTAAGTTTGTAGAAGTAAAGAACTTCCCTAAACAGGATGTCTAGAAGGAATTGAAGTCCACACAATATAAACACAACTACAGGAAAGAGTATGGAGTTTCCATCAGGCATGATAGAATCCTCCTTCCCCACTAACCTGATTTGAACATCGGTTGGGATGGAGAACTCTTGTCGGAAGTACTCTAGTTTGGTCGGGGTGTCTACTCTTCACCTAAACATACCCATGATCTCGACTAGAGGTGTTTTGCAAAGGACTTTGGGGAAAAAACACTGGCAGGGGTTTTAAAACCTCAACTAGATCCTAAAGAGGCACTGGTGCGAGGATTTTGAAGATCTAAAGGGATCTTGTTTTAGTTTTTCTAAAGAACAGGGTTCTAAATCAAATCCCAAACCTAAGTCTATGCGGAAATAAGAATCAAAGGCAGAATCTGAAAACAAAGCAAGAAAGGCAAGAAAAGAACATGATTCAGAATCAAGAAAGCAACAGAGATTCAAGAACACTGAGTAGGTGTGTGTAAATGTGCGAAAGTCAAGAGCAGTAACAAATTGTTAAAGCATCAAATATATGAACAGTGTATATGGGCACAGAGATAGATTGAACAGCACAAATAGTAAGCAAACACGTTTGGCATTCTGAATAATGAAAAAATATAGTACAGTGTAGACACCCCATTTTTGACCGACCTTAAGGCTCAGACGTCACCGATTGAGCGCTCGGTGATGTTGTATGCTGTGCTCGTTCAGAAGTCTCAGAGTCGCGGCCGTGCGCCCTGCCTCCGGACTTCCGAACCCTCTTTTGTGCCTTGTCTCGGTTTGCGAACCAGACTTGGTTTTCTCTGTTTTCTTTCCTGAGGGGAGGGAGTGGTCCCGTAGACTATCTCCCGGTGGCCGTGAGCTACTTTTCGTGGCCGCAGGCCATTTTGCCCATTTCGGAGCCCGGTTCCCGGTTTTCGGAGCCGTCAGGCCGTGTGCCTCGGTTCGGGACCGCCCAACCATCTCCGAGTTCTCCGGTTTTTGGCAGGTATCTCTGTTTCATCATTACGAGGAACCCTGGGGCCTCTGATGCCCACTTCGTGGCCGTATGCCACTTCCGGTGCTTACAGCCGGTTTTCGGGACCCCGAACTGCGCGGTTTTGGTCCCTAGCTTTCATTTTGCATCAGTTTTCTCCGGTTTTTGGCAGGGACCTCTGTTTTATCATTCCGAGGGACACTGGGGTCGCAGATACCCACTTCGCTGCTGAACACCACTTCCGGCACCTGCAGCCCATTTTCGGGATCCCGAACTGCGCGGTTTTGGCCCCGAGCATTCATTTCTCATTAGTTTTTGCTCAAATTTGGCAGGTACCTCTGTTTCAACACTAGGAAGATCACTGGGGGGTGGAAGGCCAGCAATTATCCCAAATAACCAGTTTCGCTCCTCCGGCGCCCGTTTCGCTCACTTCCGGGCCAATGTTGAACACCCTAGGGGTATTTTCTTCCAACCAAAGCTACATATCTGTGATCAGGGGATATGGGAGGACACCAAAAGAGCATGGTCGGCCAGCAATTATGGATTTCATTTTTGGGCCTCTCCTTCAAGTCCTATGTTGTGTCTCCTGCTTCAGTGTTGCCCATTTTCAACCTTGGAACTTTGTTCCACACACATGGGAGGACACCAAAAGTTGGTGGTCGGCCAGCAATTGTGCATTTCATTTTTGGGCCTCTCCTTCAAGTCCTATGTTGTGACATCTGCTTCAGAGTTGCCAGATTCCGACCTTGGGGTCTTGTTCTACACACATGGGAGGACACCATTGCATGGTAGTCGGCCAGAAAATTTGGACTTCAATTTTTGGCTATGGCCGGCCGGCCAGGGTGAGTGGCTGGCCGACCAGGTGGGGTGGCCGGCCGGCCACCTCCCAGAAAGTTACCTGGCCGGCCAGCTTTCTGCTTTCCAGCTCTTTCCAGCTGTCCGGATATTTTCCAAAATATCCCGGGCATCCGGGGGATATTTTGGGAGGGAAAACTTGGGTGTTTTTCCCTCCCCTTTTACACCTTTTCTTGCTTACTTAAAGGGCTTCCCCCCTCCTTTGCTAGGGTTGAAAGTTTTTACCTCAAGAACCCTTAAGCAAAAGCCTCCATTTTCATAGCAAAAAACCTTCAAACTCTTCAAGCCTCTAGCTCCTCTCTTCATCAACCCTAAGCATCACCATCACCACTTCCATTTCAGCAGCAAAGGGAGTTCTTTCAAAGGTCAAGAAGCAAGAAATTCAAGCCAACAAGCCTCAAAAGTTGGATCTCAAAGGGTAAGTCACTATTTCCCCCTTTTTAGCATTTTTTTGAATCATCTTTTTACCCTATTTGCTCTCAGTTTTTTGGCTCCGACCCCTACTGATTTGAGGCTCATTTTGAGCCCCTCTACAACATTGTAGAAGGGCTCAACCTCATTTGAGAGCCCCATGATACACCTGCTTCAATGTCACTCTTTATGCCATAAAATTGCATGCTTTATTTGACTTATGAGTGATCTGATTCCGAGCTTGATATAAACTGTTAATGGGCTTATTTTGAGCCCCTCTTCAACATTGAAGAAGGGCTCCATCATGTTTGACCTCTCTATCATGTACTTGCTTTGAAATTCTTCAAATTTACCGTAAAATTGCATGATATATTTGGCCTATTTGTGATCTGATTTGGAGCATTTCATGAACTGATATTATGTTTATTTTGAGCCCCTCTTCAACATTGAAGAAGGGCTCAACTTGGTTTTCATGCTCTACATGTCACTTGCTTTGAATCCATATTCTATGCCTATCTTGCATGCTTTGTTAGGCTCTTTTGGCTTCTGTTTTTGGCCTTCATCAGGCCTAGAAGGAGTCTTATTTTGGTCCATACATCATGCTTTGTGAATGGTCTTAAGCCATTTGGTGATTGGTTTTAGTACTTGCTGTGTAATCCATCATATTTTCCGTAAATTTACATGTTTGTTTAGGCCATTCTAGCTTCTGTTTCTGGCCTTAATCAGGCTTATAAAATGTCTTGTTTTGGCCTATTATTCAAGTTTTATTAAGGGTCTTTGTTGGTTTGATGCATGCTTTTGGCACCTCTCTTTATAACCCTCTTTTGACCCTTATTTTGCATGCTATGTATAGTATATCTACACACTGAATTTGAGGCTGCCATCTTCTGTAAAAATGCATATTTTTAGTCCCTCTCGAATGTTGTAGAACTGTTTTTTTGGGTTTAAGCATTGTAGATACCACTTGCTTTGTGATTCCTCTCTTTTTCCGTATTTTTGCAAGCTATTGTTTCCATATCTATGCTTACAATTTGGCTATGTTTTGTACTGGAAAGATGCTATTTTTGGGGATGCCTTGCTACTGTTTTTGCTTTCATGTGTCAATTTTGCATGTATAGCATAGCTGTAGGCCATTTCGGGGGCTAAATATCACATTTCGGGAACATTTCGGGCATCGGGTGCATTTTTATCATCATTTTGAGGCTGTTTTCCCTTCATTTAGTTGCTGGAATTTAGTTTGCATGCTTGCATATCATTTCCATGCCATTTTGTGCCTTTTGTCATTGCCTCGGTTAGCGTGCCTGTGTGCACGCATCTCGAGGCACTCCGTTTTCATTCATTGGCAGCCTATGTGAGTGCGGCTGAGGCTCTCTCATGTTGGCGTAAGCCCATCACTGCATTCCGTATGCCATTTTATGCATTTCTCGGTTTGCGTGTCCGCGGGAGCGCATTTCGAGGCAGCTTTGTTTTTATCCGACGGCCTCCTATGTGAGTGAGCTGAGGCTCTCCCATGTTGGTGTAAGCCCATCGCGGCATTCCGTATGCCATTTCATTCCATTTCATCGTCGCCTCGGTTTGCGTGCCCGTGTGCACGCATTTCGAGGCACTTCGGTTTTATCCGATTTCCATTTCATCGTCGCCTCGGTTTGCGTGCCCGTGTGCACGCATTTCGAGGCACTTCGGTTTTATCTGATTTCCATTTCATCGTCGCCTCGGTTTGCGTGCCCGTGGGCACGCATTTCGAGGCATCTCATTTTAATCCTATTGCATCTCATTTTCTATGTCATTTCACGCCTGTATGTCATCGCCCCGGTTTGCGTGCCCGTGGGCACGCATTTCAAGGCATCTCATTTTCATAGCATTGTGCATGCTAGGTCATATGTTAGTTGCATTCATGCATACCATGCATATTGCACAGGAAACGAGGCACGTTTCGTACGCCGAGTGACGGAACGGGTCTCAATTCCCAAGTCACCGACACTCCGGATCACCCATGATGGAGTTAGGTTTTGTAGCATTCATCTGCATTCATCCGATATTGAGTTATGCAATTCGGCTCCTCGGCCATCATGCATCGATATGCGTGATTGGTGGCACGAGGATCGAGGCATGCATATATTTGTGAAATACATTGCTATGCCCTTTTCCTGCTCTCTGTTGCAGCAAAACCCAGAAACAACAACTTTTCGGGACTTGGCACGTGTTTCGAGAAAAAGTGTAAATAGAGGCTAATTGGGGCATCTCAGTGGATTTCCGCGCCAGGCAGCCCAACATGCATCATCCATCAGAAGCAAGGCAGTCCCTAGCTTGCATGTCAGTTTTACTTCTTTTGTAATTAATTTGTTAATTAATTAGAATTTGTATATTTCGGACTGTATATTCTTTTATTCGGACTGTATTATTTATTCAGACCCTCTGCGCGAGGGCATAATTGTAATAAGGGTGTGTGAGTGTGATGTATGTCTTCCAACCCCCATTTCTTTCTCCCTTTTATTTACCCACTTACGATGGTTAGATATAGGGCATATTTCAATTAGCATAACAGTATGACAGCATGTTTGCATTCATTCATCTGTTTTGCATGCACCGGGCTCGGCGCATCATACAAACTGCATTTGTATTTCAATTCCAAAATTGAATACGTGTTAGTTGTAGCATTTCATATGCCATATTTAGAATAGCCGAGCCTGCTATAGTTGCATTTTTGCATGTGTTGCATTAGGCAATTCTGTATACTTAGGAACCATGCATGGATTTCTAATCGGTTTTTGTTTTGGCTTGGAGTACTCGGTGAGTTTTATGCTTTAGCATCCTTGCATGTGTGTGAGTGACTGCCATGAAAGCATGCTTACCATGAGGCTATGTGCTTATGTGATATAACTGCCTTGAATGCCTGTGGGTGGAGGTTGAGTTATCTGAATTGGAATAATTCATCAAATGTTTGTTTTAAGCCCACTAGATAGTGGCAAAATCATGTTTTCTTAAGCCCACCCGAGGGTGGCAAATCCGCATTTTAGCCTACCTGCGGGTAGCACCATCAAACCATTTTCAAGCAAACAAACATGAAATGTTTTATTCCAATTCAGACGGCCCAATCTATACTTGTTTGCTGCGAGCATCACATAGTAACCTAGGCTAATAACCGGAATAAGAACATACAATGTTTTCAAAATAAGATATCATGGTTAGTAGAAGCCGGTCTTTGACCGGGCGAGCGGGGGTGCTCACGATGTGACCTTCCCCAATCGTACCCAAGTTCCCGAGCCAACTTTGGTGATGACGGACACGTGGCCTTAGGCACGAGTTAGGGTTTCCTAAATTTCCCAAAATAAAATATTTAGGTGGCGACTCTGTTATCTGGCAAAGCAGTCCATGTTTGGCACTTCTTTCAAAAAAAATCTGTTTTTCTCAAAACGATTTGCCGGATTTGGACTCTTTGGTTCGAGATTTGGAACCGCAACAAAAATCGAGTCCGAACTGTAGCGAGGCCCCTCGCGGGCTTGTTACATACAGCTATACAAATACAAGTCGCACAGCAACAGATGCAATGTAAAGAATATATATATATATAAAAGTCATTAAAGGACAGAAATTTAGGACTTACCGAATGGGGCCGAAAATGAGGACGTCAAAGTAAGGTTCGCTGGAGTCAGATGGACGTGAATGCTTCGCTGGAGGTACAGAACGGAGCACGGTTGCAGAAAGCTTTGAAGGTATGAAAATGGAGATTTTCGTAAAAATGGAGAGCTTGAGACAAATAGGGAGATCAAAGTTTTGAAGTGAAAAGACAAAAAGAGAGAAAGAGTTTTGTTAAAAGCACGAAAGGGCGACAAAAATGTTTTGATGGTGCTTTGGGCAACGTGCCTATCAGGCGGCGTGGACAGAATCGACGTGACTTCATGGCGCGTGTCAGGTACGACCTAATGAAAATGGAACATGTGTATGAAATGGTTGGGAAGGCCATGCGTTACAGCTCATGCGCAGTTAGAACTCTTGGAATTCTTGAAATAATGATACCATAACCTCGGCTAAAGGAGGGATCTCGGTTGAGATATTTAAAGAACTTGACTCTTGGTTCTTGATCCTTGATAAAGATGGACAGTTGAGTCCTGGATACTTGAAACCAACGAGTCATGATCTCGATCGAAGGAAAGAATGAATTTTAGCCGACATAATATATGAATAAGTGATGTAGATTCTATCACCTCAGGTTGCCGAGATAATAGAACCTAGGGACAGTTTTTGGGACATATTTTGTGAACGATAGCACGTGGCCAAGGTAACGCCAAAGTGTCAGCCGAAATGCCATGTGGCCTGGTCATGCGTCGAGATGATCTTAGTTAGGCCGAGGTAATCTACAGAGATATCGGAATTCGAGATAAGTGGATAAGGGACAAGAGTCCTAGAACGGGGGAGGATCTCAGTCTAGATAAAGATAAAGCTCTTAGAGAGTTTATCTGTATCTAGCTGAGAGTCTAGGATGAACATTGTGCTTGAGTCCATTGAAGTGAGGCTTCTAGAGGGATCAGGTTAGTGTTGGCTATAAAAACAGGGCACTCCCGTGGGTCTCAAGTATGTGTGATATACTGTGAGCAGTAAGTTCTTTCCTGCGAGTTTAAGCACATTTTGCTATCTTTGAGAGATATTGATTACTAACTTGATCGTCGGAGTGCCCCCGGGTGAACGAACCACCGTCAAATTCTTATCTTTCTGTGACAAGTTGTTCAGGCTTAATCTATTCTGCCGGTACTTTCCAGCTGAGTTCCCCGTTTAGTTGTGTGGTCAAAAATTAATACCCACAAAAGTCAAGCAAGTTTTATGTTGACATGTCCCTATTTCTAGTTGATCTTTTACCCAATGAAAGCAGCATCTCCTCGTCCGTGGAACGAAGACTCAAGAGGTGGAGAAGTTATTTAGTGGTCCTCGTGTGATTACGTGGTGTCTTAGGCGTGTGATGTTTTGTTGAAAATGTGAAATTTACAATTTTATATTAGATAATTGAAAAATAATAAAAAAATATGATATATGACAATTAATGAGGAATACAAGCATGTCGTGTCCCAAGAGTATCAAATAATTTTTCCCAAAGCATGAGGATCAAACATCACCATTTTCTTAATTATGATTAACCAGTTTTAAATCGAACATAAAATCAATCCCCCCCCCTCGCAAAATCCGTAAACTGTAGGAGAATATTTAAATAGAATATTTACGTATAAATTTTAATAGGTGAGTTTATTATTTAATAGGTATTGTGATAATTAATGACATTTTTATCAAATATTATTTAAAAAAAAGTTATTAATTATTAATTTTTATCAAAAATTTAAAAATTTTATCACAAAAAATATTATTCATTTTTAAATTTTAACCCCAATTCAAAAAAACTTTCACAGGAAAACGTTACGTGGAAATTTCACTAAAACATAAAACTATCTAAAAAGTGTTTGTCATGTGATTGAGGTCCAAACAATTGAAAGTCCGAAATGAACGATGTAATTTTACTGGATATTTTATTACTGATAAAAAACTGTGAAAGTCTAACAAGTTTCATGTTGTCATGTGCCTATTTGTAGTTGATCTTTGACCCAACGAAAGCAACGAACGGAGACTCAAGGCGTGGAGAAATTATTTTGGTGGGCCTGGTATTGTCACGTGGTGTCCTAGGCGAGTATTGGTGGAAAAGATAAAATTTATAATTTTATATAGGCTTAGTTTGTCATAATAAAAAAAAATTAAAAAGTAAAAAAATTATTATTCTATTTAAGTTATATCATCTTATTTGAGTCACATTATCTCTCTAATACATTACTTCAAATCCAACCCATACATCATTCATATTTCATAAAAAATTAAAAAATATACTTATTTAATTTGTCCCAAACAACTCTTTAAATGATTAAGAAATAAAAGAAAACATGATATAAGATAACTAGTTAGAAACACAAACACATAACGTGTCCAAAGAGCATCAAATAATTTTTATAAGGCGTGAGGATCAAACATTGCCATTTTTTTAATCATTTTTAAATTGAGTGTAAAATCAAATTTTTTTTCCTCAGCACGTAATCGGTAGGAGAATATCTAAATTTAATCATTTTTAAATTGAATGTAAAATCAAAATTTTTTTCCTCAACACGTAATCGGTAGGAGAATATCTAAATGAGATATTTACAAGTAAGTTGTAATAAGTGAATTTATTATTTAATAAATCTTATAATAATTAATAATATTTTTTATCAAATATTATTAAAAAAAAGTTATTAGTTATTAATTTTTTGCAACAATTTAAAAATTTTATCAAAAAAATATCACTAATTAGAAATTTTAGTGACAGTTTAAAAGAATTGTCACAAACTTTTAGCGACAATTCAAAAAATTTGTCACCAAAAAAAAAAAAACTAATTGTAATTTTAGCTACAATTTATAAAAATCGTTACAAAAAAATTATTTTTAAAAATGATTTTACTACAACTAACTTTCAATAGAACTTAATGAAAATTATTTAACTATTAAAATTTATTTGTAGTTATCCTATTTAAATTAGAGAATCAATTACTGAACCCGTCCCAAAATATTAGTTCATTCTAGAATATTTAACTTATTTTTTATAGTACAATCATTACACTCAAAAAATATTAATTTTTCAAAACTATCATTTGGTTGTACAATTATTACACTTCAAAAATCAGTAACTCTAAAAGCACCACTAATGACCTGACAAGTACAAGAAAAAAAAAGAGAGGCCAAACTATCACATCAATAAGTCCACATGATGTCACGTCATTAGTGGTACATTAGTGGTGTTGAATTAATGGTATGAAGCATTTTTCTTTTTCAAAACTAACATTTGATAGTATAATTATTACACTTCAAAAATAATATTAATGAATTTATAAAAATAGTAAAATAAAAAAATTATGGTAGCGTTTGGTAGAGTTTTTTAAATATGATTTGAAAATAAGAGTTTTATTTTGAGTTTGTATGTTTTAGAATTATAATTTGAGTGTGAAAAATTTATTTGATTATGAGTTTTGAAAAGAGTTTTGAAAAAAGTTTTGAATTGAGTTTGAAATGAATGATGTGACATAAGATATTTAATTAAAAAACTTATAACTCATAACTAAATACACAACTCAAAATTCTATTCAAAACTCATAAAAAATTTAAGAAAAATTATGGAAATATTTTTTATTTAAAATATAAAAATAACAAGTGTAAAATATATATATATATATACACTATTCTAGTCAACCAATTGGACATTCGGGAAATGACGGGGTTAGCTAAATTTTTCTACCTAAAAAGGAGTTTTCAAAAGTAGGTGTAGAATTAATTTTGAAAACTACAACCAAATACCACGTGAAAACCAAAAGATAAAATTACAATTTCAAAGCTCTTCCAAACAGAGCTTATATGTTATTTTAGTATTTAATTTTTAAAAAGAGACCAAAATTTCAAGACAACAAAAAATAAAACAATAAATTACTATCTTAATACGGAGGGAGTATATAAAATAGTTTAGCAATACGAACCAAAGACACTTTAATAATAAGTAGAAAATCAATTTTATCTATGGCAATGATCATGATATTTCATTTACAAGAACAAAAGTAGGTACCTCTCAAGCTTAACTTGGAGGGTGCAAGTTGGGCGAGTTTAACTCGAGCAATCTGAGTTTAGTCTGAATTTTTTTAGGATTTGGATAAAATATTTTAAAATTCGGTATGACTTGGTAAAAAATTAGAAGTCCGAATTAAATTTAGGCGAGTTTGGATAAAGATATCAACAACCCGAGCAAATTGAAGCCCGAATTGTTATATATGTAAATATATAAAAATATTAAATATGCATATAAATTATTAGCCATTAGATGATATTAAAATAATTTAGATTGTTATATCATATTAAATATATATTATATACACAAATAACACAGTATAATATTTACTTTTTTACTTTTTTTCACTCATAAATGGTAAAGGCCATCATAAAGGCGTCTTTCTTACATTATATAAATTATTTATTTTAATATCATTAATAATTTTATACAAAAAAATTGTAAATAGTCTAATTTTAACAAATTAATTAACTTGGTTGCACTTAAAAAAAGAAAAAAGAAAAATAGAAATTTATGTGCAATTTGGACAATTCGGGCAACTCAGACAATTCGAGTTTAATTGGGGTTGGGCTTAGGAGACAACGTTGACTTACAATTCGGGCTTGAACAGCTCTCAACACAATTTGAATTAGGTTTGGATAACCTCTCAACCTGCCTAACTTACCCGAGTTGCACCCCAAAATTTGAGTGACTTATTGGGCTTCTTACAAATCTTATTTTGATGATATAAATAATTTATTTTGTAAAATATATATCATTCATAGAAACATTATATCAATTTGATGATTACAATTTTTTTTATTTTATCACAGTTGCCTTAAAAAAAATAGAGTTCGTTTTTTTAGAAGACAAACACGCACCAAATGGGATGTGATTTTGAAAACGTACCGTGAAGATGAAATTATAGCCACGCTTGAGTACATCTCCAAGAAACAGAGTTCTCCTCCACATCATCTTGATAAAATCATCAGACATAAACATCTCCTCCGCATCAAAATCTACACCGTCCGTTTCAAGCTTGTAGCAGTGAAGCTTAAGAAACATGCACCGTTCATAGGCCGTCTGATCGACGGCCACGATTAGGAGATAATCTGTCAAGCCCCGAGTATCATCGCCAAGCCAGAAACTATCCAAGAAGAGATCAAGCATGGACTTGTCTCCTTCAACATAGGCTTTGTTTACTACTGCTATTATCACTGTCTTGTTTTCTGTAGCAGTTTCAGCCAAGATTGCCTCAAGCTCATCTCTGTAGATAGTCATGTTGTACTGTCAAAAAAAAAAAAAATGTAAATAAACAAATTTATAAACACTGCTATAAAGGTTGAATTTTTAGACGATTTGATGAATGAGAAATAAGAGTTTTTTTTTTTTTTTTTTCTTGGTTTTTTGATCGGCAATAGGAAGATTTTATCGATCGAAAGAAGCACACTACAACCAGAATACATTAGTAAAACTTCATTTAAAAGTCAAATTAAGTCTATAGTTATTAGATTTGATTTTTGTGTCATTTTGAAAAAAAAAGTAAAAAAAGTGACAGACCTTCAATATGTTCAAAGTCACGTATGTGAGAGAGAGAGAGAGAGAGAGAGAGAGAGAGAGAGGAGCTTACCGTAGTTGAGAGATTGTAATGGGATTTGAGGGAGGAAAACAAAGAGTCGTTGTTGAAGGGGATGGAGACTAAGATGTAAAGAAAACCAATGAACAAAAGTGAGAACATAGTAAAATCAATCACTCGTTTGTTAATAAAATGTCTCGATGACTCGTCTGTGGTGGTGGTGGTGATGGTGGTGGTGGGTGAGGGGTGAACTATGGCGGAGGAGCTCTTCATCTCCGGTGAGGTTTAGATGAGAATGTTTTGTGGGGTAGTAGAAGATGGTGCTTATTAATATTTGTACAAAGTCATCGTGTCCCCAGCAACACCACAATTCCCAAATCCATCCATCCACCCACCACCAAGAAACTTTATTGAGAAAAATATCATAGAATAACTATTGTATGATTGAGATTTATTTGAAAGGGGAATGTTATCTGTTTGTAGTAAAAAGACAAAAACAATAATAGTTGTTAAATTTCGGAGCAGGCCAGTCCTTAGATTCAGGGGTTTAAGCAAATTTTAAAAATGAAAGCTCCTCTTACATTAAAAAAAAAAATTCATAGATAAAATGGTAAATTATAACTTTTTTATTTGTTTATAGTCACAAAAAATTTACTTGCATATATAATAATTAAAATTATAAACAAAACAATTTAATGAAACAAAATTAGGGCTAAAAAAATAGGAAAAAATTATTCAATTAAAACTAATAAATATCTAGGTAAAAAAATTGGGGCAAAATTATTTATTTCACTAAATCTAATAGATAAAGAAGGTAAAAAAAAAAAAAAAAAAATTAGGGCGCATATATTGTATGTATTGTTATTCTTGGGCCCAAACATTTTTTTTTAAAATATATGTTTTCATTTTAATAAATATGGAACAAACTACACTTACAAATAAATATGGGTTAAATCATACATGGACCCAATAAAATATTTTAGGGCCCTTTAAATTGATCCTAAAATAAAAAACATTAAACCTATAACATTTTACTAAATTTCAGAGCCCTATTTTTGGGCCAAAATTTTAAGGACTAAGGCACAGGCCTTATTGGCCTTAAGCCAGGGCCAACCCTGTTTCGGAGTCCCATTGTTACTATCTTAAAATTATTTTTGAATTATTTTTGTTTCTTCTTGTGCAAGTACAATTAGAATGAATCAGTATTCTTCATTCAGTGTTCACAACTAAAAGACTGGAATGAAGCCACAAATCAAAGCCTGCGTTTGGTTGTGTTTTGTAAATGTGATTTGAGAGTATGAGTTGTATTTTGAGTTTGTGTGTCGTAGAATTATGATTTGAGTGTAGAAAATTTGGTTGGTAAAGAGTTTTGAAAATAGTTTTGGAACAGAGGTTTGATTTGAGTAAAGAATTGTTGATATGACATTTGATATGTGATACAAAAATTTACAACTCATAACTAAACATGCAACTCAAAATTATTTTAAAACACATAAAAAATTTTAAAAAATTTAGAAAATATTTTTCCCAATTATGTAAATCAATTGCAAAAAAAAAAAAAAAAAAAAAATCTGGAATTCAGAGGACATCTGGGTGGACGTCCCCAAGGACATCCGGGTGGACATCCGGGTGGTCTTCCGGGTGGACTTCCTCAGGCAAAATTTTGACAAAAAACGCGGCCTGTGCATCAGAGTTCTATGCAGGGAGTGTAGAAAATTGATTTCAAAACCATAACCAAACATCATACTCAAACACACGTGTAGAAAATTGATTACAAATCACAACCAAACAGAGCCAAAGTTTCTCAAAATATAAAAGTTTGACTTCACTCAATAATAATATGTACAGTATATATATATATATAGAACTCTTTCAAACAACTTTCAGATTTCATTTTCTCTTCTTGTGCCTTTTACTTTTAAAAAAATATAGGTATTTATAGGAGAATTTGTAATTAAAACCTAATTAAATTTCAATCAAACTCATATTTAATGCCATAATTATTTTGACATAAAATCTCATAATGATATAATAATATCATTAGTTTTGCAACAACAAAATAATAAAGTAATATAAATTATAGAAAGAGTTATCGATAAATTCTATATGTTGGAATTATGTTCTAGTTAGTTCCATAAATTTTTTTTTTTTGTGATCCATTTAGTCATTTTGAATGTGTAATGACTCATTTATCATTATAATCACTTTAATTATTGTTATTTGTTGAAGTGTTATGTTTGAGAAAAATACACTAAGAAATTTTTTAGTGTGTTACATTCGATTGTTACGTTTGAAAAAAATACACTAAGAAGTTTTTTTTATGTGTCACATTGGAGTGTTGCATTTGGAAGTGTTACGTTTGAAAAAAGTATACTAAAGAGTTCTTTCTTTTTTCTTTTTTCTTTTTGGTTTAGAGTGTTAGGTTTAAGTCTAATAAAAAAATTTAAAAAAAAAAAAAAAAAGTTTTAAGTGTTATGTTTGAATGACGGAAATGTGATCTAAAAATTAGATCAAACTTACCTAAGATGGCATCCCCCAATGAGGAAAGGATAGAAATGTCTGCTAATCGAGGCCAAATTGTATAGCATTGAGGCTAATAACTAAGAGTTCTTAACCCTATTCTTGATTCAAGTTGTATATTTTACTATTGTTTAATGTCAATCAGGTTGGATATGGTTGAAGCACAAAATGAGCAAAAGCATAGAGTTTTAGTTGTTAAAAAAAATAAAAAATAAAAAAAGTCAACCCGCACTTGTGGAGGGTCATTCCCGCACGTGCGGCCTCTTCTCCTAAAGCCCATGCATTATGAAAAAACCGCATATACGGAGGGCTTTTCCCGAACATGCAGAGCCTTCGTCGCACATGCGGTGACATTTTCCGCACGTGCAATTGTACCTCGTTTTGTGTGTGTGTTGTTCTAAACCTGTTTTAAAGGCTTAAAGGTATAAAAGGAAGAAGAAAAAGCTAAAAAGGGGTTCTGAGATTTTCTAAAGAAAAAAAGAGGCTAGGGCTTGGAAGAGAAAGGAGTTTGGAGTTTTCACAGATGTCTTCCACGGTGGCTACTTCCTCTACCTCTTCTTACTCCTCTATGAGTGGCTAGTCGTCCATCTTCTAGGGTTTTGATGAGACCCTAGCCAAGTGAATAGGATTTTTTATAGGTTTTTTATTGTTGTAATAGTTTGAACAAGTTGTATAGTGTTTAAGCAGGTTTTGAATATATTTTCCATTATTCTCTTTTAAGTGTTCTACTTTTTGTAATTGTATGGTGTTTAAGTGTTTCACTTTCTATAATTGTTGAATGTTTTTCATGCAATGGTTATCTTTTCTTTTGTATTCAAAGTATGAGATATTTCATGCCTATGCATTCATATTCTGATCTACAGAAAATATACTGAGTGGAAGCATTGATACTAAGAATTCTAATTTTTTGGAGGAAAACAGCTAATTTGATCCTATCTTTCTATGCCAACCAACTGAAGAATTGAATTTTGGGGCGGATATCTTTATTCTAAATGAACTTACAGATATTGAGATTAGGGCCAAGAGAAGCAGTGCAAATAGTTATACACGTCAGCAGCTTTGTAAGTACCTGAGTTTGAACCAAGCCATACAGGTCTGTAATTCACCTCATTCATAAGTGAGGGTGCATAAGATAATGCACTGGATAGTCTAGCAATCTCCACCTCTTCTCACTCATATGGAGCTCTTCTGAAAGATAAATTCCAATACCCTGAGAATGATCTTCTTTCATAGAACAAGGATAGTGTGCCTTTCTTGTTAGTTGATAATTTGAAAAGACTTGGGAATTCATCTTTGAGGTAGATATTTCCACACCATTTATCTAACCAAAATTTGACTCTATTTCCATCACCAACCTTTATGAGAAAGTTGTCCAGAAAGAAGTTATAGAGCGGCTGCCTGTGAATGGCAAGAGAGCATTTGTCACGACCCAAACCTGCTCCTAAGGGTTTAGTATCGTAACCGGCCAATAATCTGTGATTACTGAAGGCCTGAATGACAGTAAAAACAGTAATATAATATAAAAGGGGCTAGCGAAAGCCAAACAGTAATAATAAGGTGTCTAATGAGCTGTGAAAGCCTGAATAGGAAAAACTTTTATGGACAATCCACATTCATAACCATAAACATATATACATATCAGATACACGTAACATGCAGGTTAGGGATCCAATCCCTTCACCATAACTGTACAACTAAGTTTTAAACATTCGATACATAACAAACACAAAAGGGTGAATCTAAAGCACCCCAAAAATAGCCTTGGCTCGAGCAGACTCGAAACCTCGAAGTGAGGCACAACGGTTGGCTGGAAAAAAACATGAGCTTAACTCGACGCTTCTAACTTTGGTCCGGTGCCTGGCCACCTACATATAAATATAAACAGTGAGCTAAAACCCAGTGAATAACAAATGCGTAAAGGGGTTAAGAATGAGTGTCATTTTAGTAATTAAAACAGTCATTTGTATCAATAGATCAGTTATTCAATCAGTAACTCATATTTCATGCCATATCAGTCATTTAGAAATCATAGCAGTCATACGTGGTACATCCAATAGCAGAACAGTACAGTAGGTCTTAATAGACCGAACAGTCAGTTGATGGCCATAAAAACAGTAAACAGTAGTAGTTCCAAACATTGGAACCGACAGAGATCTCTGTAACAGTAGCAGTAACAATAACAATAACAGTAACAGTAATAGTAACAGTCAATTGCTATGGATGTCACGGGTACAGTTCATAAAATAGGACAAACATTCATTCAGTAAACAATGTTACTTCAGAAAGCAGTACAATCATTCGTTCAGAAAACAATTATATTTGAACATATCTTTATAACATTGTTACTCACAGATTACTAGGCTATAGGCAGGCTAATCAGCGTCCTCGGGTGCCAACCCTACACAGTTGCAGAACGAACACACAATAAATTACATACTCGGGATTAATAACTTAGCCCCTAACTTGATTTGGTGAGGTTCTAGAACATTATCCTCATTATGATGCCTTAAACATGGCCTAGGATGGAATGAGGATGCAAAAATGTACTTAACAATATTTTTTAAAACTTGTTGAAAACAGGGGTCTCGCTCGAGCATAGACTCCTTCGCTCGAGCGAGCTTACCAAATGAGAGAGGTTGCTTGAGCGTAGATTTCCTCACTCGAGCGATCTGCAAAAATGTGAAAAGTACTGGTTGTTGAAATTTTCCGCTTGATGCTTGCTCGATGCTCGCTCAAGCGTGAGACACAGTTCCTCACTCAAGCGTAGGTCTCGTCGCTCGAGCGTGCGTCTGCACACGCAAAAACCTGAGAGCTTACAATTTACGCTCGAGCCAGCATTCCGTCGCTCGAGCGAAACTCTGAAAACAAAGGTGGTCGCTCGAGCGTAGAATCCTTCGCTCGAGCGAGGAAGCCAAATTTTGGGTTTTCCAGATTTGCTCCCAAAGCTCAAACCATGGATCAAACATTTCAAAACTCATCATTTTGGGCCAATTTTCTGGAAATCACTTAGAAACTCATAATACAACATGTTTTAAAGATCATTTCATAAAATCAAAGCCCAAAAGTATGACAATTGAACCAAATTTCAATTAAAACTTATGAACATAACAAGAACATTACATGCATGAGTTCTCATGAACTCTAAAACTCCAAAGCATGATCAAATGCAAGATTGAACTCAAAAACAAGATGAATTCATAGATTACAACTATAATATGAACATGCATGGAAGAACTTCATGCAAAATAATTTCAAAATTCCATGATATAGACATGCATGCAGGAATTCACTCGACTTCCTTAAATTCTAGCTCAATTCTTCCATTAAATCACCTATTTAATCCACATGCAAGTCCTAGATGACTCAATTTCAAGATTAAAAGGTTGAGTTCTTACCTAGGCTTCTCAATCAAACTTCGCCTAAGCTAAATTCTTGAGCAATGTAGACAAGTCTTCAAAATTTCTAAATTCCAAGCAAAATTTCTTGATGAATTCAATTTCCCTCAAGTTTCTCCCTCTCTCACATTTTTGCTAGGAGATGGATGAAAAATGATGTGTCAAACATATGTGAATTGGACCAAAACAATGGTTTTGAAGGTGGCCCACTCAAGGGCAATTATGTAAATAACTTACATTCAATTAATCTAGCATTATTTATTCTACTTTAATCATTCCAAATCGAATTTTAATTAAACCTACCATAAAATTCTATAAATCCTAATTAGCATATAACACAAATCAATTTCTAAATCGGTCGCCGATAAGGCTTTCAATTCGTAATTCGAAATTAAAACACGAACAGATCTTCCTACATCAAACAGATAAGGATGTAATTAAAATAACATACTCATGTAATCAATTTAGGATTTCATCTTAATCAATTACTTATCATGCTTAATCACAAATTAACGCTAATCAGAGGTGAGGGTTGTCACAGCATTCATCTTCTGCTATTAATAAGTAATGCAGCACACATTTCATCTTTAAATAATAAACAGATACTTGAGTCAAAATTTTAATTTTCCTAAAAGATATAAACTACTCTAACCACCTTTAAAACATATATATATATATATATATAGATATTTAAAGAATGCCACAATTTCCCTAAACTAGAAATGCTTATTTTTATTTATAATAGCACAAACAATTCACACTAACAATGCACAACATAAAAATACATGCACAATACATATTATGTTTTCCAAGGGTAGTGCTTTTTATTTTGAAAAGTTATATTTATTTTAGTTAGTATCATTTGATTTTAAGTAAATGCCTTTTTGTGATTCATTTTTTCAATTTTTTCATTTATTTTTGGGATGAAAATGGATATGTGAAGTGTGGAAGATTCTTTTGAAGATAATTGGTGGCTAAAGTATTGATTGTTAAACATTAAAATCTACATTTCTGTTAGTGTGATTTTTTGGTGTTATATTGGAGTGTTACATTAGAGTGCTACATTTGGAAAAAGTACACTAAGGAGTTTTTATGTATTACATTGATTAGAGTGTTACGTTTGAGAAAAATGCACTAAAGAGTTTTTTTGAAATGTTACGTTGTTACGTTCAAAAAAGTACACTAAGGAGTTTTTGTGTGTTACATTGATTAGAGTGTTACGTATAGGAAAAGTACACTATGGAGTTTTTTTTTGAAATGTTAGATAAAAGTACACTAAGGAGTTTTTAACTATGTTACATTGAAGTGCTATGTTTGAAAAAAGTATACTAAGGAGTTTTTGTGTGTTATATTGAATGGAGTGTTACGTTTGAGAAAAATATACTAAGGAGCTTTTTAGTATGTTACATTAAAATGTTACATTTGAAAAAAGTATACTAAGAAATTTTTGTGTGTGTATATTGAATGGAGTGTTACATTTGAGAAAAGTATATCAAGGAGTTTTTTTGGAATATTACGTCATTTCGTTTGAGAAAAGTATACTACAAAGTTCTTTTTTGTGTGTTACATTAAAGTGTTATGTTTTTTGATTTCTACATTGGAGTGTCACGTTTGGGAAAATATACTAAAAAGTTTTTTGAAGTGTTACGTTTAGTAATTTTAACATTATAAGAAATTCACATTTGTCTCTCAACACATAACACACGTGCGTTTATGTTTGGACCCTTTGTATAATTCACACTAGAATGAGACCTTTTGTATCTATAAGAAAAGAAAAAAGACCAAACAGTTCATAATATCACTATTTGATATTTATTGGTGCTTGACTTGAAAAAATATACTAAATGACATAGATTTCAATATAATTACATTAAATTTCTTTAAGGTTTAATGAACATAACACCTAGCCCCTTTTAATCAGTAATTTGTTAATTGTAATAATGAAAAAATAATGTTATCTTTTTTACATTAAAATGTATATTTTACATTGTTATTAACTTGTCTACACATCATATGAATTATTTTTGGGAGTTTTTTTAATAAATCCACTTTCTAAGAGTTTTATTCCATCCAACCCATATTCTTTTTGACTATTCCATTAGGTCCTATTTGAGATAAGAAGACCAAAATACCCTTTTCATCTACTTATGTTCCATTTAGTTCACATTATTTTCTTATGTTTCAATAAGTCCTATGAGTGACATAATTACCAAAATACCCCTAATGTGAATGTTCATATTGTCAATGTGTAGGGGCCCGACCCATGTCGATCCACGTGGGTGCTCGAAAAAATTCGAGTCGGGCCGGGGCGAGCCCGGCCCATGGACAATGTGAATATTCACATTGACATGTTAACATTCACATTAATAGGAGTGTAAAATTGGCTCGCGTCCCGTGGCGGGGCGAAACCCGCCCGTGGCCCATGAGTGGCTCGGGGCGGGCCAGGTCCGGCCCGTTGACAATGTGAATATTCACATTGACATGTTAACATTCACATTGATAAGAGTATAAAATTGGCCTGCGGCCCATGGGCGGCCAAAAGCCCGCCCGCGACCCGGGGCGGGCCCGGCCCGGCCCGTTGACAATGTGAATATTCACATTGATATGTTAACATTCACATTGATAGGAATATAAAATTAGCCCGCGCCTTGTGACTGCCCGAAACTCGTCCACGGCCTGTGGATGGCCCGGGGCGGGCCTGGCCCGGCCTGTTGACAATGTAAATATTCACATTGATAAGAGTATAAAATTGGCCAGCGGTCCAGGGCTGGCCCGGCCCGGCCCGACCCGTTAGCAATGTGAATATTCACATTGACATGTTAACATTCACATTGATAGGAGTGTAAAATTAGCCTGTGCCTCGTGGCTGCCCAAAACCCGCCCACGGCCTGTGGGTGGCCCGGGGCGAGCCTAGCCATTTTTTTTTAATTCTTTTTAATTTTTTCTACCAAAATTTTATTATTTTCCACAAAAAAAGACACTAGGCCTCGGCGCAAGCCAGGCCTCGGAATGAGCCTTGAATGGGCCGGGCCGGGCTTCAAAGTGATGGCCCAGGCCCTAGCCTAGGGTCTCGGACTAGGCTCAAGCCTGGGTCCAAACGAGCCTTTCTCGGGCCGGGTCGGGCCGGCCCACGAGCCAAAAAATTAGGCCCAAGCCTAGCCCTGGCACAAGAGTATTTGGGCTTTGGATGGGCCGATGGATCAAGCCTCGGGTCGGGCCAGTGGGCCTGGGCCTAGCCTCGAGCTTAGGTCGGGCTTGGGCGGGCCTGGCCATTTCTTTAAATTCTTTTTAATTTTTTCTACCAAAATTTTATTATTTTCCACAAAAAAATACATTGCGCCTCGGGCGAGCTGGGCCTCGGATTGAGCCTTGAATTGGCCTAAAGCGGGCCGATGGGCCAGGCCGGGCTTCAAAGTGATGACCTAGGCCCTAACCTAGGGTCTCGGATATGCTCGGGCCCGGACCCAAACGAGCCTGTCCCGCGCCGTGGACGGGCTTCGGGCAGCCCACGGGCAGCGGGCCAATTCTACATTCCTATCAATGTGCATTTTAATATGTCAATGTAAATATTCACATTGTCAACGGGCCGGGTCGGGCCTACCTCGGGCCGTGGGCAAGCTTCGGGCAGCGGACAAATTTTACACTCCTATCAATGTTAATGTTAACATGTCAATGTAAATATTCACATTGTCACGGGTCGGGTCAAGCCCGCTTCGGGCTGCGGTCGGGCTTTGGGCCGCCCACAGGTTGCGGGCCAATTTTACACTCTTATCAATGTGAATGTTAACATGTCAATGTGAATATTCACATTGTCAACGGGCCGGGTCGGGCCCGCTGGTTAATTTTATACTCTTATCAATGTGAATGTTAACATGTCAATGTGAATATTCACATTGTCAACAGGCCGGGCTGGGCCCGCCCCAGGCCTCCCACCGGCCGTGGGCGGGTTTTAGGCAGCCACGAGGCGCGGGCTAATTTTACACTCCTATCAATATGAATGTTAACATGTCAATGTGAATATTTACATTGTTAACAGGGCAAGCCGGGCCCGCCCCGGGCCGCCCACGGGCGGTGGGGGGTTTCGGGCAGCCACGGGGCATTGGCTAATTTTACACTCCTATCAATGTGAATATTAACATGTCAATGTGAATATTCACATTGTTAACGGGTCGGGCCAGACCTGCCCGGGGCCGCGGGCGAACTTTTAGCCGCCCATGGGGCCGCGGACCAATTTTATACTCTTATTAATGTGAATGTTAACATGTCAATGTGAATATTCACATTGTCAACGGGCCGGACCGGGCCCGTGCCCGGGTCGCCCATGGGCCGCAGGCGGATTTCGCGCCGCCACGGGACGCAGGCCAATTTTATACTCCTATTAATGTGAATGTTAACATGTCAATGTGAATATTCACATTGTCAACGGGCCGGGCCCGCCCCGGCTCGCGGGCGGGTTTCGGGCCGCCCACGGGCCAATTTTACGTTCCTACCAATGTAAATTTTAAAATATGAATGTTCACATCATAAAATTGTTAATCGTTCAAAAAATATTTATAAGGGTATCAAAATTAAATATAAGGGCATAAATGTCTAAGAAAATAGTGTAAATCAAGAAAAATGACTTTATGGAATAAAACTATACATACATGGGACTAAATGGGTTAAAAAATTCCTTCATAGACTTCTTGAGTTAAAACACTTCTAAATGGGATTTATCAATAATTTTCTCATTATTTTTTATCGATTAAATTTGCTAAATAAATATTAATATAATTATGTCAAATTTAAAAATATATATAGATTAATATAATTATGTCAAATTTAAAAATATTATTATTATATATATATTTTTCTGAGAATCTGATTAAGAAGTGCTGTTAGAACGCATTTAGTAAAAGAGAGTCATTCCCCTATATTAATGTAGTAAACAGAATTTCATTGCCTACAAGAAATGAATGGGATATCGTAAACTATAACTATTTACCACCTTATATTTCTAAGTAATAATCTAGTCCTCAAAAAGAATACTAATATTAATACTTTCAACATTGCAATAGCATCTTTACGGACTCTTTAAAAGAGACTTGTTAACTATTATAATTAGTTTCATGCTATATTATTCACTCCAATAAGTTAACTAGCACGGCAACTATTTTAATATGATTCTTGCAGGCTAGTTATATTTGGAGAATATTAAGAGGCTCTTTAAATTAGCTTATATGGATAATTTATAAAATAAAGAGTAGCGTTAAAGCACATAGATGAAAAATTAGTTAGATAAAATAAAGAACATGCCATTTTCATACTTTAACTAGTAAAAAATGAAGAGTAACATTGGAATTATTTAATTGACTAGAAAAAAATTTAATCTCATACATTTTTATAGTTCCGACCAACCACCCCCTCCCACAACAAAAATTTAAAAATAAAAGATTTCAAGATCACACAATTCAAGCAAAACTAAACATACTCAAAATTTCCAAGAATTTAGCTAAGTGCTTTGACCGTTCAATTCTCAATGTCTCATTGGTAGAGAAGTTCTTGAATGTCTTCCAATTCATGATTATCCTACAATCTTACGATCTATTTGAGCACAATCGATCTGGATCGTGTAAAAAATTCCTTATAGGTAGGATCTCCCAATCCTGATAATGGGATCTTATAGGATCGTGGAATCCGAATTCCGATTCTATCTGATCCAATTTACAAACCTTGTTTTGTATTATATGACATATTTTATTGTAAATTTTACATTTGTTGTCTAAATACTAATTGATGTGGTCAAAATAAATAACAAAAATTAAGTAGTATTGAATCAAATAAACTAAGAAAAACTAAGAAAAACAAACTAGGAAACAAACATTTAAATATTGTGGTAATTTAAGAAAATTAACTAGCCGAAAAATAAACTTAGCTTTAGCAGAGTCTGAGGAGGGCAAGATAATTGCAACTTTATCCCAATTTTTGGAGAAACTATTTTTGCGACTCAAATCCACTCCACCAGGGATGCTAACGATAAATCTTATCATTCGGTTTAGCCACTCTTTTGAGTTCTTAATCTATTTTCATATCAAACTTTGTTAAATATTTTTTTCTTCACCTTTTATGCATTATTATAGATTGTAAAGTATTTTGTTATAAAATTCTTCTTCTTCATCTTCTTTTTTGATAAAATATAAAACTTTTACCATCGAGTTTTCTATTGTATAATTTTATATGTATATTTTACATGGAGTACTATATTTGTCACAATATCTTCACTTCTTTTTAATAGAATATAGACTCATTTTGTGTATACTTTTTAAAAAATATTTATTTAATTTAAATTATTACGTAATTTGTCTTTTTCAATAGGATCTTACAATCCTTGATCCGATCCTGTAAATATCTCCAACGATCCAACTTAGGATCTCGATTTTAACAACCTTGTTCCAATGATAAATAACATCCATCACATCAGTCAATTTGGCACTTATACTATGGCAACAATTTGCATGGACTGTTACCACAGCACTAACATCACTGCTATTTTGACAAAAATCACTGAAAAACAGAGTGTCCAAGAACCTCACCCTGAGGCCTAAACCTTTAAACACACCTTCATGCACGAGCATCTCTAGAACATCTTGTTCTTTCGTTCCAGTGGACTTGTCTTTCTTTGCATACCAATTATCAAACAATGCAATGGTCTTGTTGTCCGATCTAATCATATAGAAACCAGTGTTGATTTTGTTGGATTCGGACCATTCATTGCCATAGAACACATCAGTATTGATTTGCAAGTCTATAGTTTCATTTGGATTGAGCCTTGGAAATGGATTTCTTAACCATATTAGGTCAGTCTCCTGCCATTAAAACATCAATAAATCAATTGGATATAATTTTTCGCAATCCTTAAACATGGAAATGATGGAATTCCATTATGGGATAGGCTTCTCTCCATTTGGAATGGAGTATTGAGCTGGGTTTGTAGGGCTTATCAAGGTTTCTTATTCCATTGATCTAAATTATTTATTTTGTGACCTTTGTGTATAGTCACACGACAATACCAATAGAAAAAAAAAAGATTTTAGATATTAAGCTCTATTATCTCTAAAATTAAAAAATTTATTACAAAAAGTATTAAGAGATCAATTCCAATCATCAAAAGAATCATCCAAAAAAATAAAATGATGACCTTTAGCTATCACTAATGAAAAAACTAGAAATCCACTGACTGTTGATTATGTATCAATTTTAAGCAGTATATAACAATCCCAATCAAACAATCAAGACAAATCGACACAACGATTTTACGTGGAAAAATCATAATTGGACACCTCCAATTGTGATAAAAAATCACGGGCAAAAGCCACAAAACAATCCACTAAAAAGACATAAAGGAATTACACAGGTATACTTTCAATTACCTAGCGAATCTACGCCCGAATTGAACCAACCCCTATGTGCCTCTTCCAACCCCGTCTTCACCTCGAAATTGTCTTGACGATGAGCCACTCTAGAATCCACCAAAACTTCAGGCTCGAATTCTTCAGGATCCACCGAAGAACAACTCTCTCTTTTGTGTAGAATTAAACAAACAATCCTTTGATGTAAACTTCTTAAACCAAGAGTTGAATACTCAATCAAAACATCAAAGAAAACTAGCAAAATATCTCCAGATATAAACCCTAGAACCCAAGAAGAAGATCTGGAGGAGTTACCCTAGATTTGGACTAAAACACATATTTATAGAAATCTGGTCCGCGATCTCCGCTCGAGCGTCATTTTATTTATAGACACCGGTGTTCATCTTGTTGGATTCGGACCATTCATTGCCACAGAACACGTCAGTACTGATTTGTAAGTCTATT